>MJUU01053342.1:467521-487129 GCA_002080025.1 Modiolus philippinarum
TGAAAGTGCAAGATCGAGAAATCTCAGACACCCAAGGGTAAGATTTCAATATTTCTCTGACGAGGCTTGCCGAGTCAGAGAACCATTGAAATCTTACCCGAGGGTGTCTGAGATTTCGTAATCTTGCATTTTCAACGGCGTTTGATTGTTTTTCTCACAAAATACAAGTTTTTGTATAACCAGACTCTAGTTGGCGTCCGCCATGTCTAAGCAACTTACTATGACGTCGATGACGTCATAATGTATTTCCGCACTTGAAATTCTTATCTCACCCGTGGGTTGAGACAAGGAAATCTCAAACGGCTAAAATAGGTACTGGCTTGTCTCAAATGTGAGAAAATCATATCATAATTCTGAGATAATTATTTTATGAGTATGAAATTTCATCTCATCATAATAATGACTTTTTATCTCACAATTATGAGATAATTCTCATAATTATGAAATAATATCTCATAATCATAAAATAATATCTTATAATAATAACAGGTTATCTCATAATTATGAGATGTTAGCTCATAAATATGCCATACTATTTCATAATTATGAGATATTATCTCAGTAAATAGGTCAAATTAATGAGATAATTATCTCATCAGTATAATGACTTTTTATCTCACAATTATGAAATAATATCTCATAATCATAAAATAATATCGCATAATTATGACAGGCTATCTCATAATTATGAGATATTCTCATCAATATGCTTCCGTGTCGGATTTGAAGTAAATAGAAGTGGCAACACCCAGAACCTGTCGTTATTTTTTCATTTAGTGTGATGGAATCTTGGGGAAATCCTTGTATATTTTTTCCCAATCTTTGAGAGTTTGGAGAAAATTCCATATTTGTAATAAAAACTGTGAACTCTTGATTGTTTATCACTTTATGAAGGTTTCTTAGTATCATATAAAGCAGACAAAATGGCTTTCACTTTTAATTTCAGTTACCTCCCTTTCAAAAAATTATCAATTTTAATGTATTTCTTATATTTATCCCTCGAAAGTGTAATGGGTTCATTTTTATAGGCCCGTCTTATGACGGATGTATTATTGTATTACAATATTAGATTGTCCTTCCGTCTGTCCGTTTCATGTCACATTAACTTCAAACTTTGTAGAGCTATTGGATAAGATGGTTTCACGATATGTACATACTTTTGGCGAAATTGAGATTTTTCTTTTAAGAGAATGATACTTTATTCGTCAAGATTTATTTTACCGAAGTACGTGCTCTAATCAGATAACCTTTTCCAATAAACTAGGTTCTTGGTATGCTGGCCTCACGATCTGTACTTCCTCTTACTTGACAACTCTTTGTCCAACTAACTTCTAACGTTGCTGAGGTACAAATTTTGAAGTAAGTTGACCAAAGGTTTGCTAATTACGAGCGAGACAAGCATATTTTATCTTATTTTTCCTTTGATTTAAAACTTTAAATTATTTAGGAAATGGAAAGATCTAACAAAAATATGTTGACGTTTTTATGAAAGGATTCTCTTTAAGACAAAATTCCATAAAGACTGGCTGGCATCAGGGTATACAAAAAGTGAATAAACTTTTGATTTTCTAACCTTGTATTTTTCTTTCAAATCGAATTTAGAGGGCTATATATCAACAAAATGGTACAGAGAGAGTTCTAAAGAAGCAATAATAAAATATAATCTTCCTTCATTTTGGAAAAGAATCACAGTCAGGTAAACTTTGAGGAAATTCGTCACCTATATCATTGGTCTTACGAAGCATGCATTTTCTGTTTTCTGTTGCCATCTTCCGGTATCAATTGGTAATTTTTGATATAGTCCGAAATTTGCAAAAAGGGGTATCATTCAACCCTTTCACGATAACTGCGTTCCTGTGATTTTGAGTGGAAAATGAAAACAGTTCCCGCAAATATGACGTCGAAAGACAATTAATCAAGACGTCACACATATTATGATGTTGCATTTTACCCACTCAAAGGCATATGAGCGCATGTGCAAAATTCAGGACCGCAGTTATCGTGAAAGGATCTATTTTGAAGTAGTTTTCCAGTTTTAAGTTCTTACTTTATAGAATCTTTAAGAGAATTTTCAAATGAACGAACACAGACAACGAAAAGACTATATATGAATGTTCATGTAAAATGCCTTGCTGCTACAAATTCTCCGAGCTCTCCCAGCATTTAGTCGTTACCTTTCCTTCATTGAAATATCTATTACCAGGTAACTTGATTTCTGAACAAGCACTTACTTATTATATAAAATACGTACGCTTGCTGCATAACTAAAACTATTAAACAAATCCACCCAGACTATAAATATTTTGATCGTATGTGCGGACCTTGAACTGTTGGGAATCAGTCAAATCAAAACAACAACCCCTGTCATGGCATGTGTACGAAATTAATTTATAATATAAAAAACATGGATTAAACCATCTTCATCATCTCAACTGATCTTCAAACTTTAGAGAATGTTGACGTGGAATCTGATGTCAGATTTTGATTATTATTCGTGTGATTAAATAAGACTCTCTGTAGTATAGCAGAAAATGTCATAAATTTAAATAGATTAAGCCATCAGAGAAGCTCTCTGACCGCGGATCAACTAAATTCAGTCTAAACTCCATAAAAAGATGAATGCTTTTATTTTTCTTGAATGCATCGTTTAAAGAAATGAAAAAGCTAATGACTACAAAACTGAAGTTTAATGTAAGTCTGCGCTAGGGAAGATGCTTTGTAACCTTGAAATATGCGGGTTTCCAACCAAAAATGGTATTAGCCGTTGTAAAAAAAGTCCAACGCCTTAACCACTCGGTCATCCTGAATAAATGTATTCGGAAAACCCAATTGTTGATGAAATTGGCTATTTTGTAACTCAGCAATAGCATGGAAGCTGAGGTCACACATTGTTGGTTGAAAATAAGTCTGTATTTTTATTTGTAACTTTTAACTTTTTTTTTAACTTATATTGTGATTGATGATAACCCAATATCAATAAATATACTAGTACAACAAACGAAGTCAAAATTACAACAGATTGAACCTAAAATCCGTCTGATCAACCGACATGGAAAAAAAGAAACCAAAGTTTAATCCGTATTTCTGTGGCTTTAATAAGAATAATCTCCAGATTTATAATTAGATAATTATTGTTTCCAGTTATCAGAACTGAAGCCAAAAGTAAACAAACAAAAGATCATAATGTCAAATTCTCAAGGTGGAGTTACTAATTAGTTCCAGGTATAACTGGCCATGTGGTGCTATAGAAGTTCATTTTAGATACACATTCTGCACTTCTTAATTTTCACTGCTAAGTTGATTTTAAGAGGCTGGATGAATTCTAAATTGATGAAGAAAGAAATAAGAGATTTCTTATCTTTGTAGCATGTTCAGGGAAGAAAAATAAACAGCTAGTCATTTAATGCACTTACTACTCGTCAGGTGTTTTAACGGGAGCTAACACATGTGTTACAACTTAATCAAAGTTTATACACACAATTATTCCTTGTTTCCAATTCTGTTTAAATTATTATTACATGCATTTATATCTGCTGTAATAATTACAGAAAATTATCCACAAATGTAGAATTAGTTTGACTTATCGAGAAAGTACTTGTCTGGAATTTTATTAGATTTGCTGCACCAAAAAAATCGACAACAAGAGACGCGTGCGCAACACCACACGCACAGTAGGTACAACGTGCGTGTAATAAATATTAAAAATTAATAATTGTTCGAGAAGACACAGCAATAAAAATTCTCCAAATAATAAAATATACATGAATAAGTAATAAAGATTTGATGTAATTACGGAGATTGTATCACATATCGAGTTGACCCTTTATAAGGGACCGACCATTTAACTTGAAGGGGGGTTATGGTTTTTTTTTAAAAAAATATTTTGTTTCCGATTTTATGGGAAAAAAATATTTTGGCTGCCAAAATGATGAATAAAAATTTTCTGACAGAGGCTTTCTGCCCCAAAAAATAATGTTAATTTCGAAAAAAAATATTTTGTTGATACATGTGAAAGAAATAAATATTTTTTTTCGCGCTTCGCGCGAAAAAAATTTTCTGTCCAGAAAAAAAAAAACCATACCCCCCCCCCCTTTCAGTATGGTCGGTCCCTAAAATCTTCGTCGCTGTGATCTAATATGGTTGGATCCTTTTCAGACGTTCTTGTGTGAACTGAAAACGTTTATATCTATCACCATCGGATATAGACGCGAACGAAACAATCTATTATTGTTTCGAAATATGGTGAACAATAACCAACAAGAGGCTCTAAAGAGCCATAGACAATCCATTAAAACTGTTAAAGGAACTTATTTCCGTCTATCTATGATTATTGGATGTGTGCCTACCTGCATAACAACTGCCCAACTGTACCCAAAGAGTTTGAATATTAACACTTAAGTAATTTTAGAGGAGAATATTTTTCAACGCGTTTTCCGTAAGTCCAATGTTGAACTATTTTCCCCACTTGGTGACATTTTGGATAAATTGAGGAGATTTGAAGGGAAAAATATTAAATGGTCTAAGTCTTCTAGATAAGATGTGGACTTTCTGCACACCTTTCTTTAAAGGGGCCATATTGATTTGCTTTTAAATGGACTAGTGGTTTCAGGAGAAAATATCTTTGAATGATTTCCCATTAATCAATGTCCTTTGTTACGACCATCTTGAAATGGCATAAGTTTGAAAAGGGGTCCATCAAAAGACTATTAGAACAAAGTTTGTGTTTAATTTGCCCGGTGTTTCAGAAGAAAAGATCTATGAATGAGAAGTTTTCAATGAACTGACGACGGACGCCAAGTTATGGTATAGAAGCTCATCATGGGTTAAAATGGGAGAAAGTTCAAAAGAAACTGACATACGTCTTTGAGTAATGATTTATTTTATCCACTGAACATCCATGATTTCAATTAAAAAACACATATATCATAGTTCGGCAATACATATGTTGCAATTTCCGTAAAAATGTCCAGTTTTCTTGATTTTTTAATTTTAGTATTATAATTTCTTGTTTTAAATTCTTATGATCTGTCAGAAACCCCTAAAATCAAGCCGAAATCTGTATCATGTATTGGTATGACAATTTGTTTGGAATTACAATAATCTTTTAATATCCTAAACCATCGTATTTATCTACTGGTGTTATCAACCCAAAATACTTTGATAACCATTGTCAAAGCATACAGATCATCTGAACAATTCTGATAGGCCATCATTATACAGCAAGATTAATTACAAATTTGTGTAATGGACATTCCCAGAATACTTCCGCGTGAATCCAACACAATCCTACATCCAATAGAGACTTTAGGTGTAGATTTCAAAGACATACCTGCAAGATACTGTGTTATGGAAAATGAAAACAAATAAAGTTACTACAACATCAAACACCTAAAGATATTACAAACATTTCTACTCATCATAGAAATTGATGCTGAGATTGACAAGGTTGGGCCCTGTTTGTTATTAACCATAACCTGTCTTACATATGTATGATTTTAATAGTTTATTAATTCCTTTTTACTCACTATAAATATCTGGTAATTACTGGGGTGATGAAAGATTATTTAAGCTTCTAATAACCCCAGATCTATTTTATTTGGACACTGAACTATAAACACATTTTGGATACTTTATGGGAACAATCCCCATGCTTTATCTATTTTTATAGAATGCCTGAAACACTCCATCAACTTTTTAGTAATTAACAGGATATATAAATCTCCTTCGCCCTACATGTAAAATTTCAATAAATACCCCATACCCAAAAGCTGATCAATCAAACTAATAAAAGATGTCAAAAGATGGAGGCCTGGCTCCTATCTTATTTTGAATTACTTGTTATGGTCTATTGCAAACAAAAATATAATGTTGTGAAGATATTTTAAACTAACCAAAATTCCTCCATCTCCATTTGCTTTAACATCACTTTATGCAAGTTAGGTATACAACACAGAAAGTCTGATATGCATGTAGACAGACAGCCCCACTCCCCATCCCCTGAATTTAAGCTCTACTGTCAATTAGCCATGGACATTACTTTTATATGCAGATAGAAAGACAACCCCACTCCCGCTCCCTGAATATAAGCTCTACTGTCAATTGGCCATGGAAAGTACATTGAGATGCAGGTAAACAGACAACCCCACTCCCCACCCCCTGAATATAAGCTCTACTGTCAGTTGGCCATGGACATTACTTACTGCAGGTAGACAGACAACCCCACTCCCCACCCCTGAATATAAGCCCTTCTGTCAATTGGCCAGGGCCATGCACATTACAATGATATACAAGTAGAAAGACAGCCCCACACCCCACCCCTGAATATAAGCCCTTCTGTCAATTGCCCATGATATGCAGGTAGACAGACAGCCCCACTCAACACCCCCTGAATATAAGCTCCTCTGTCTATTGGCCATGAAAATAGCTTTTATATGCAGGTACACAGACATCCCCACTGAATATCAGCTCTACTATCCATTGGCCATGGAAATTACTTTGAGATGCAGGTAGACAGACAACCCCACTCCCCACCCCTGAATATAAGCTCTAATGTCAATTGGCCATGGACATTATTTTTACATGCAGGTAGACAGACAGCCCACTCCCCATCTCCTGCATATAAGCCCTACTGTCCATTGGTCATGGTAATTACTTTTATATGCAAGTAGACAGACAGCCCCACTCCTCATCCCACTGAATATAGGCTCTACTGTCCATTGGTCATGAAAATAGCTTTTATATGCAGGTACACAGACAGCTCCAATCTCCCCCTGAATATAAGCTCTACTGTCCATTGGCCATGAAAATAACATTGATATGCAGGTAGAAGACAGCTCCACTCCCAACCCCCTGAATATAAGCTCTAATTTCAATTGGTCATGAAAATAACATTGATATGCAGGTAGAAGACAGCTCCACTCCCAACCCCCTGAATATAAGCTCTAATTTCAATTGGCCATGAAAATAACATTGATATGCAGGTAGAAGACAGCTCCACTCCCAACCCCCTGAAAATAAGCTCTAATTTCAATTGGCCATGGACATTATTTTTACATGCAGGTAGACAGACAGTCCCGCTACCCCTCTTCATATCTGCTCTACTGTCCACTGGCCATGGAATAATTTCTTCTCCACTCTTATGATTTTCACTATTTTATCGTATCAGATCTCCAGATGTTTTTTTTTAATTTTTTATTTTTGTGGACAATAAAACAAAAGAGAAAACAACAAATTTTAAACAACACCAACATTTATTACATACAGATGTTTAAATCCTATTTATTCTGTGTAATAAAAATAAAGTAGACATTTATTTCATTATTTTTATCATATCAAGATAAAAGTTTATCAGATAATGATCTGTTTTATCTAATATAGAATTATCCCCCCTGTTAAGAGTACATATTTATTGGTTTATGAAATATTTTTAATCAAGTATTTTCCCATCAGCAGCAGTACAATAATTAATTAGCCATTGATATACATGAAAGTGACTTTTTGTTGCCATGTAAACACTTATTTTTGTAATTTCTGCAGAAACTGTTGATAACTCACTCAGTTGCCGATATGACTCAAAATGAATCACCTAGAAACACAAGATCTGTGGGAACCAAACTTCTTGTTTACCGATTCCAAGCAGTAATGAACAATAAAAACATAAGTATTTAATAAATCAGAAATCTGACATCACTTCACACTGGTGCATCATGGGAATATTAACCATTTTATATTTTTGACAATAATTACTCTTCAGTCTGGACAATCGAACCTGTCTAAAATTCTTCCATAAATCTTCAGCAATAATTCATCCATCAAATTCCAATGTTCAATGTATGACCTTTGCTTGTACTTCCAAACCCTAACGTTCTTAATTGAAAGCAATCACAGTGGATTACCTCTAAAATTATAACTAAGGGGAACCTGTCAGTTTGTGGTATTACCCACGCTTCAGTTCCAGCATCATCAGGAACAACACAACCGTATCTACTGTAAACACTAACTTGTAAGTCAGAGCAACGGAGGACAATTTCAAAAGCCAAGACATAATCCGTGTGGTTATGGACACCTAATGACCGATATACTTGCCCAAGAGGTGTTTACAATTTCTGTTTGATGTTGTGTGTAACAAATGTATCTGTATAAATAATCCAGCATATAAACCAAGCATATCTGTACCCACGAATTGTGGCAATGTGTTTTTTCTGTGTTGTATACAGGCAGTAAATGTTGTACTTACCATACATACTTTCTCCAAACATGTGTAGAATTAAGAAGTACAAAATGACAGACCACAAATACCAAACTAACTCCAGACAAGGACACTAAACATCATACTTTCCTTAAACATATAGACACTGGATATCATCTCTTAAACACTAAATATCATACTTATCTCAGACATGGACGCTAAATGAAATACTTCCATTAAATAAAGACACTGAATATCATACTTACCTCAGACATAGCCCTTTATATCATACTTAATCCAAAAATAGACACTACATAGCATAGTTACCTAAGACATAGACACTAAATATCATACTTACCTCAGACATAAAACACTAAATGTCATACTTACCCCAGATATAGACACTAAATATCATACTTATCCCAGATATATACACTACATATCATACTTACATCAGACATAGACAATTAACATCATACTTTCCTTAAACATAGACACTAAATATCATACTTACCTCAGACATAAAACACTAAATGTCATACTTACCCCAGACATAGACAATAAAGATCATACTTATCCCAGACATAGACACTAAATATTATACTCACCCTAGGCATAGACACTAAATAGGATACTTACCCCCAGATATATATACTACATATCATACTAACCTCAGACATAGACACTAAATATCATAGTTACCCCAGAAATAGACATTGCATAGCATAGTTACCTAAGACATAGACACTAAATATCATAATTTCCTTAAACTTAGACACTAAATATCATACTTACCTCAGACATAGACACTAAACATCGTACTTTCTTCAAACAAAGACACTAAATATCATACTTACCCAAGACATAAACACTAAACATCATACTTACCAAAGACATAAACACTAAACATCATACTTACCCAAGACATAAACACTAAACATTAAACTTACCCCAGACATATACACTACATATCATACTGACCTCAGACATGTGTGGAATCTATAGGTAGCAAATCTGATCTGATACTTACCCCAGATACGGGTAGAATCTAGAAGTAGCAAGTCAGTGTTGTTATACAAGATTTTAATGACAGACAACTGAAGCTGATAGTGTTTTTCTGTTCCTTTGTTGTGGTATAAAATATCTTTCCACTGAACCAGTAACTGGTTTATATCTCCAATGAAGGATCTTACCCCCTGTAAAGATAGAGTAAAATGTAATTCACTTAAAAAACTGTCAGTTTGTTTGGATAGGAATAATTTCAAAATAGGCATGTTGAGGGAAAACGAAAACTTTGATTGTCAAATACAATGTGTAAAAACTCAGTGCTGAGCTACACGAATGATAAAAATTCCGGGTTAATATAGAAGATAACTACATATATATAAAGGGATTTCGTTGCTGTTCCAAACGCCATTGGGCCAGAGACTACTACCTGTAGTAATATTGTCCCATATTTAGAGTCTATGTAAAGTGATCTAAAGAACTACAACTATATTTTCCGACATTTTTTATGTAGCTCCTCCCTGTGTCATCTGTACTGTGTTTAGATATGACAAAATATTTGAGTTTCAATATATAGAAACGACACTTCTGTCTAAATATATGCATATTTAATAAACCTTCTTTCTAGTAATGATAAAAAAAGATATACCCAAAATGGCAAGAACATTTTGGGGGAAATTACTGTGAAAAATCATGATTTCACAAGAAGAATAAAACAGGACAATAGAGCTTTAGTCAGAAGATGTCTTTGGCACCATTCACCTGTCCGTGAAGCTATGGAGAGAAAAATACAGAATGTAAGAAATTCATACGCGGGGGCAAAGGTCATGGGATCATCACAGGACAAGATGAAGTCAATTCTAGTGACATATAATTCTGGGTCTGACGTCTGTTTGTCTAAGAAAAATCTTCATTTCCTTGTGATAACACCTATTAAAAAAACACACAAAAAAAAACAGCTGCACCAAGTTGCATGATACGCCGGTCGTCTACCCTTCAAAAGTGAATTAGGCAAGGGGTTCTCAATTTAGAATGTACCAATACCTGCTTAATTAACCTTGATATTTCTTTAAAAATCAATCTGCAAAGTTTGAAGTATTAATCAGTTAAGAGTGTGACATTATAAAAAAAATTAATTTGACAAATAAAGTCCCATAACTCTTGCAAGAAATATTGTGCACGAAAAAGTAAACAAATCATGAGGGCATCATATCTAATACCTCTACAAAGTTTGAAGTGAATTGGCCTAAGGGTTGTCAAGTAAGACAGCTTGCAAGAAATACCGAAATTTCATGAAAAAGGATACAGATCACGAATCCATCATATCAAATATCTCTACAAAGTTTGAAGTGAATTAGCCAAAGGTTTGCAAAGCCGTTAGAGCGCGACATTTAAATGACGAGGAAAGTCCCATAATTTTTGCAATAAAAAAAATGAAATTTCACGAAAAAGTATACAAATCCTAAGACCATCATACCTAATACATATACAAAATTTGAAGTGAACTGGTCTAATGGTTTAAAAAATTACCTTAAATTTGGCGAATAAAGTCCCATAACTCTTGCAAGAAATACCGAAATCTCATGAAAAAAGCTTGCAGATCGTGAGGTCATCATATCCAATAACTCTACAAAGTTAAGTGAATTGGCCAAATGGTTGTCAAGTTAGAGCGCGACATATGAAACGAACGGACAGATGGACGGACGGCCAATAGGACATTTTTTCATTAGACTGGCGCATTAAAACCAGAGAGGAGAAAGACCGACTCAAATTCCACATCTAAACAAGTGCTTAAAATTAACTGAGAATTTATTTCTCATTTGTCACTATAATTCATTGTAACAACTATTCATAAAATTTTAATTTTCACAGGTTTCCTATAAAATGCAGGATAATTTTATGAACTTCATACAACGGCTACTGTTTTTTTTTGCTGTTCAAATTGTATGAAGTGGCCGATTACAAAGTACTTTAAAATCCATAAAAATACCTCCTTCTTCTACAACTTTATTTTCAAAATATCTCATTAGAAAAATAAATCAATTTTACATTAAATAAATGTTAAAATTTGAATACACACATACATGCTGTTTAGTCTCTCTGTCAAGTAAATCAATTTAATGTGCAAAATGTCATGGTCAATAAATATGGCATGAAAACAATCATAAATCAATTACAATAAGGTGTATATTGAAAATCATTATCTATTGAAAAGTGAATATTGAAATGTAAACAATAAATCAGAATATATATATCTACCTGTGTCAGGTGTGCAGATGTTGGCAGGTGATGAGATAATTTGACATTTATTGCACACGAATTAGCAGTTTTTTATTCACCATATGCATTTCCATTGGCTTTCAGTAGTTAGGTGCACTTAATTTTCCATGAACTAAATGAAACTAATTCAAGTTAAAAAAAAATGAAAGGAAGGATGTAAAAGAAAAATATAAAACTGAGCTAGATTGTAATTCACGGGTACCTTAACTCGATAATTTTTTTGTTAATAAAGGATGTTTTACTCCAATCTAATTTCACGATGTTCATCTTTGACTCATTATAAGTCCTTGATCTTGAAACAAAAATAAATAAACAAAAATTTCTGTTTTTTCATCCAATGTCTTCAATGATGGCATCATTAAGACAGATATGGTGACATCTTCATCAATAAATTAAGATTGGATCAAAATCAAATTTTTGTCTAGAGTGGATTATTATTTATAACTGGGACTAATATAACAGTTTGTAACAACAACTGTTCAATTAAGATGCCGACTTGTGCAATGGGAGCTATATACAACGAATTTCTCGTAATCTAAAAAACTATAACGATATCGGGTGGTGTTTTCCATGAGTTTAAAAAAAAAACAAAATATGTGTTGCGAAACAGCTCTAAAGGCCAATAACAAAATAACGAGATACATGAGTATGTGAGCTGTTAAAAGGGATGAATCTATAATCTAAAATATGACCTAAAGCACAAAAAAAACATGGCAAAATAAAAGAATAGAAACAATAAAAAGGTCGACCGATAAACTTCGACAAATCTGTCGTCTACGAGTGGGTCGTAATGAATGAAATAGTACATTGTAGTTAAAAAATAATATGTTGTTTACAGGTAAAACATCTTTGACATTGTGTGTACAGTGTTTAAAAATAATGTATATGATACAGGTAAAAATCTTTGACATTATATGTACACTATTAGCAACATTATCAACATTCCAGCCACTGAAAACATACGACATCGAGACTCATTAGTCATAGAATGATTGTTTGACGTTTAAACCCCTGGGTTTTAAAGTGCCTAGTCTGAAAATAATCCGTTGTTCCAACGTACATCTATTGTCCTGGCCTCCATGTAATTTTATTAGCACTGTTACTTGCATATCTTGTGGGCAGTGGTTAGGGAGTCTGAAATGATTGCCGACTGGGCAATCCGTATTATTACGGACAGAGCGGATGTATTCCACAAAGCGGTCACCCAGTCGTCGGCAGGTCTTCCCTATGTATATCTTATGACACTGCCCACATATGATAGTATATACCAGATTCTGTGTTGTGCATGTGTATCCATGTGTTGTAAGGACCTCGAATTTCGTTGGTTTCAAGAGTATGGGGACAGGTAACACATCTCGATCTTATATCGGTCGACCTTTTTATTGTTTCTATTCTTTTATTTTGCCATGTTTTTTTTGTGCTTTAGGTCATATTTTAGATTATAGATTCATCCCTTTTAACAGCTCACATACTCATGTATCTCGTTATTTTATTTTCCATTAGTTGATTTTCAATAGAGAATAAAATAGAAACCAACAACAATCTCGGCCAAATATCCGCTCATTGTGTTGTTTAGTTCCCTGTGATGGCGAAAGAGCATTATCCAAACTAAAATCCTTCAGAAGACTACATGGACAATGTCAGAAATTAAACGAGCTTATATTCACTTTTCTTGTATGTTTTCCAATACATATTCGATATATAACTAAATCTGGATGTAACGAAAATGGCTAAATAGCAATACGATTGCTCAAGTATTAGTTATAACCCAGAGGGCATTAGCCCGACGGGTTATACTTGAAATGATTAATATCACGACCCTATGGTTCTTGTAATTTTGATATTTAATAATTCAGATTGGATGGGGGTCTAGTTTCAGGAATTTGACCCTAGATTATGTAAAAAAATAATTAATATTAGATTCAATAACACCGTGGTATAATTCGATCTGGAATACAGCCTGTTACTCTAAAAAGCCTTTTTTTTTATAAATACAAAAGTCATTCAAAACAAATTTGATGAGTCATCTCGGGACTCTTGCACAAGCGTGTCTACACTGATTTGAAAGTAGTTCCCTGGTAAAGACCGCGGAAATTCCCTCATATGTTTAATGCATCGGCAAACGAATACCGAAGCAAGAACGAGGAAAGGGGGGATTCTAAAATCATAAATCCAAAATCACGACAATTCACATCCAACACAAATTGAGACAGTATGACAAAGAAAAAAAAAATAAACAAAAATGAACAAGAACGCCACACTACTAAAATAATTGTTAAAATAATTGGTTATACATGTACAGAGAACGAATCGATTTATTCAAACAATATTTTAGACAAAAAGCCTTGAGAAGCTACATGGCAAACAAGGTCTTCCTTCCGATCGAGTAGAATCGTAATGACGTAATGAAAAGAAATAAAATCATAACGAAGGAAACAGAAAACGACATTATAACTATGGCGTGGAGACAGTAATCCTCTAAATAGACAAGGCACCTGTGATGCCCTGCTGATATTTGTGCAATTTTTACAGGTTAGTTTGCAGTAAAACATCTGGACATGGTTAATCTTGTGTTTAAAACAGGTAATCAGTTGATGAGTGTCAAAGTGTATATTTCAACAAGAAGAGCATGTCATTAATACGTATATTACAAAACAGAAGTGTTTCCATGTTGTTTTAATCACCATCGGACACTTAAAACATTTACTTCACTACTGTCAGTCAAGATCACTAGATGATAAAACACAAATGTTAGTTGTCATCTGAATGTTACAGCATATGAACTGGTCACTGCAAGTCTGAATAGTCAATACAAGGCGAAATTTAAAGGAGGCAATGTTTTGATATCAATAAATCGGGTATCTTGTCCCTTTTATCTTATCCGACCCCATTGTATATTCTACTCATTCGCTCTTCGAATATGGTATTGGATATTTATAAAGCCAATGCTGGTTACATTCCTTCATGCACATTTCTGTTAAGAAGCTTCTTTTTGTAAAGTTTCATCAAAATCCTTCGAGTGGTTAAGAGGACTCGAGTTGCTCTTACGACATAATCTGTGCAGATTGAATAAATGAAAACTCAAAGTCGAATGGTCTTAGGCATTAATTATAATCCTTCATGCATGTGTCCGTTTAGTGTCCTTACTTTGTGTAAAGTTTTCTCAAATTCCTTTAAGTTGTTTTAGAGGAATTTCTTTTACGAGGTAATCTGTGAAGTTGACCTGACCTTTAGTGAAAGTTGCACAAATGCTGTTCACCTTCATATGTCCAATTTACAGGTCAAATATGAATGTCCTATCGCATCTGGTTTAAAAGATAAAGGCAATGTTAAAGTTTTTGTAAAAGTTTTCAAATCTTACCTTAGACCTAACCAATTTTTTGGTGGATTTGTACTATAAGCTCCATTAGATCTATTCAAGCCTCTAGCAACTGTTATTAATGAGCTATAGCAAAATCTAGATTTTGACCTTAGTGAAATTTGCATAGTGGTGTTCAGCTGTACATGATCAATACACATACCAACTACGAAGGGTCTATCTCTCTTATTCAAAAGTTATGAGCCATTAGACATACAGACAGACATACTGACAGGGCTAAAACAATATGCACCCTATCTAAAGATCCGAGGGCAAGAGAACAGAAATTTGTCAAATATGTCGATACTCTTGCACGATAGCTTACCAATATCAGGGTTTCAAATTTGTGTGATGGCGCCACCGACGACAGCAAGTTCACCGAGAAAATGTGACAATGTAGTCATTGGTGAAGTCATTATAGGACTGTGCGGGAAGCCATGATAAAAATCAGCAAAACTAAAATTTATAACAACACAGAAAATGTCTCATTCCCTAAGAATCTCCCATTTATTAAACTTGCATAAAACCATGAAACGGAAAATAAAGAAAAGTATTTAGAAAATTACAGTGTAAACATTTGTTTTTATCACGCATTGTGCATCTGTTGTAATGTTTCACACTGACGTCCACGCTCTATTGCAATCTTCCTTAATGGGGGAACTTTATTGCACTGTCCATGCTCCGATGCAACCATTGGATAATGCAAACACTTTAATTTCCATAAACCAGAATTTAATGTTGTTACATTGTAATCATGTTTTAATTACGCTTATTTTGGATGGTAAATATCCATTTTAACTGCCAGCATTGTTGCACAATGTTTCATGGCAGGTACAACATAAATATAGATGGACAAACAGACAATATAAAACTTTATACTTTGATAAAGGGTGATTCGAATGCCTGCATTTAGACCTAAGGTGATGAAAATTTGCTGTTTTAACCTCTGAGTGAGTAATTTTGTGCAATCAAGATATATATATATGATAGAACTGATGTAGAGCCGTAATCATTACTTAACAGATTAGATGGGAGTTTTTGTTTATGTTGTCACTGTCGATACAAGGGGATGGCATTGTTATATTTTGTGGGTTTGTAGGAAAATGGATGACAGCATTTGTTTATTATTGTAATCATTACCACTAAGCAGGTGTGTCGGGAAGGCAGTAGATGACAGTGTTTTCATATGTTGCAGGCTTGTTAGATAACAGTTTGTGTGTTCTTATCTTCAAAAGTTTGCCGGACAGGTTGTAAGATAATCGATAATGTGTCAGTTAATGTGTTGTTGTCCTCAGAGACTGTTCGTTTAGACAACAGATAACTGTGTTATTTTATGGTGTTGTAATGTTCAAAAGTTTGTCACACAGGCTGTTAGACAATAGATAACCGTGTCAGTTTAAGTGTTGTTATCATTATAAGCCTGTCGGACAAGTTGTTAGACAACAGATAACTGTGTTGTTATCATTTTAAGTCTGTCGGACAAGTTGTTAGACAACACATAACTGTTGTTATCATTTTAAGTCTGTCGGAACAGATAACTGTGTTGTTATCATTTTAAGTCTGTCGGACAGGTTGTTAGACAACAGATAACTGTTTTAGTTTATGTGTTATTATCATCACAAGTCTGTCGGACAAGTTGTTAGACAACAGATAACTGTGGTGTAATCATTTTTAGTCTGTCGAACAGGTTGCTAGATAACAGATAACTGTCTTAGTTTATGTGTTGTTATCATTACAAGTCTGTCGGACAGGTTGTTAGACAACTGATAAACTGTGTTAGTTTATGTGTTGTTATCATTATAAGTCTGTCGGACAGGTTGTTAGACGACAGATAATTGTGGTGTTATCATTTTAAGTCTGTCGAACAGGTTGTTGGACAACAGATAACTGTGTTAGTTTTAGTGTTGTTATCATTACAAGTCTGACGGACAGGTTGTTAGATAACAGATAACTGTGTTAGTTTATGTGTTGTTATCATTACAAGTCTGTCGGACAGGTTGTTAGAAAACAAATAAACTGTGTTAGTTTATGTGTTGTTATCATTATAAGTCTGTCGGACAGCTTGTTAGACAACAGATAAACTGTGTTAGTTTATGTGTTGTTGTCATTACAAGTCTGTCGGACAGGTTGTTAGACAACAGACAAACTGTGTTAGTTTATGTGTTGTTATCATTACAAGTCTGTCGGACAGGTTGTTAGACAACAGATAAACAGTGTTAGTTTATGTGTTGTTATCATTATAAGTCTGTCGGACAGGTTGTTAGACAACAGATCTCTGTCTTAGTTTATGTGTTGTTATCATTACAAATCTGTCGGACAGGTTGTTAGACAACAGATAAACTGTGAAAAAGAAAGGAAATGGGGTAAATGTCAAGGAGACAACATCCCATATCCAGGTTAAAACGACCGAAAACAAAACATCTAGGGGTCACCATATGTTAGACAACAGATAACCGTTGTTATCATTTTAAGTCTGTCGGACAAGTTGTTAGACAACAGATAACTGTGTTGTTATCATTTTAAGTCTGTCGGACAGGTTGTTAGACAACAGATAACTGTGTTAGTTTATGTGTTGTTATCATTACAAGTCTGTCGGACAGGTTGTTAGACAACAGATAACTGTGTTAGTTTAAGTGTTGTTATCATTACAAGTCCGACGGACAGGTTGTTAGATAACATATAACTGTGTTGGTTTATGTGTTGTTATCATTACAAGTCTGTCGGACAGGTTGTTAGACAACAAATAAACTGTGTCAGTTTATGTCTTGTCTGTCGGACAAGTTGTTAGACAACAGATAACTGTGTTGGTATCATTACAAGTCTGTCGGACAGGTTGTTAGAGAACAGATAACTGTGTTAGTTTATGTGTTGTTATCATTACAAGTCTGCCGGACAGGTTGTTAGACAACAGATAAACTGTGTTAGTTTATGTGTTGTGATCATTATAAGTCTGTCGGACAGGTTGTTAGACAACAGATAACTGTGGTGTTATCATTTTAAGTCTGTCGAACAGGTTGTTAGACAACAGATAACTGTGTTAGTTTCAGTGTTGTTATCATTACAAGTCTGACGGACAGGTTGTTGGATAACAGATAACTGTGTTAGTTTATGTGTTGTTATTATTACAAGTCTGACGGACAGGTTGTTAGACAACAGATAAACTGTGTTAGTTTATGTGTTGTTGTCATTACAAGTCTGTCGGACAGGTTGTTAGACAACAGATAAACTGTGAAAAAGAAAGGAAATGGGGTAAATGTCAAGGAGACAACATCCCATATCCAGGTTAAAACGACCGAAAACAAAACATCTAGGGGTCACCATATGTTAGACAACAGATAACTGTTGTTATCATTTTAAGTCTGTCGGACAAGTTGTTAGACAACAGATAACTGTGTTAGTTTATGTGTTATTATCATCACAAGTCTGTCGGACAAGTTGGTAAACAACAGATAACTGTGGTGTTATCATTTTTAGTCTGTCGAACAGGTTGTTAGATAACAGATAACTGTGTTAGTTTATGTGTTGTTATCATTACAAGTCTGTCGGACAGGTTGTTAGACAACAGATAACTGTGTTAGTTTAAGTGTTGTTATCATAACAAGTCCGACGGACAGGTTGTTAGATAACAGATAACTGTGTTGGTTCATGTGTTGTTATCATTACAAGTCTGTCGGACAGGTTGTTAGACAACATATAAACTGTGTCAGTTTATGTCTTGTCTGTCGGACAAGTTGTTAGACAACAGATAACTGTGTTGTTATCATTACAAGTCTGTCGGACAGGTTGTTAGACAACAGATAACTGTGTTAGTTTATGTATTGTTATCATTACAAGTCTGCCGGACAGGTTGTTAGACAACAGATAAACTGTGTTAGTTTATGTGTTGTTATCATTATAAGTCTGTCGGACAGGTTGTTAGACAACAGATAACTGTGTTAGTTTATGTGTTGTTATCATTACAAGTCTGTCGAACAGGTTGTTAGACAACAGATAACTGTGTTAGTTTAAGTGTTGTTATCATTACAAGTCTGACGGACAGGTTGTTGGATAACAGATAACTGACATAGTTTATGTGTTGTTATCATTACAAGTCTGTCGGACAGGTTGTTAGACAACAGATAACTGTGTAAGTTTAAGTGTTGTTATCATTACAAGCCTGACGGACAGGTTGTTAGATAACAGATAACTGTGTTAGTTTATGTGTTTTTATCATTACAAGTCTGTCGGACAGGTTGTTAGACAACAGATAACTGTGTTAGTTTATGTGTTGTTATCATTATAAGTCTGTCGGACAGGTTGTTAGACAACAGATAACTGTGGTGTTATCATTTTAAGTCTGCCGGACAGGTTGTTAGACAACAGATAACTATTGTTATCATTTTAAGTCTGTCGTACAAGTTGTTAGACAATAGATAACTGTGTTGTTATCATTTTAAGTCTGTCGGACAGATTGTTAGACAACAGATAACTGTGTTAGTTTATGTGTTATTATCATCACAAGTCTGTCGGACAAGTTGGTAGACAACAGATAACTGTGGTGTTATCATTTTTAGTCTGTCGAACAGGTTGCTAGATAACAGATAACTGCCTTAGTTTAAGTGTTGTTATCATTACAAGTCTGACGGACAGGTTGTTAGATAACAGATAACTGTGTTAGTTTATGTGTTGTTATCATTACAAGTCTGACGGACAGGTTGTTAGACAACAGATAAACTGTGTTAGTTTATGTGTTGTTGTCATTACAAGTCTGTCGGACAGGTTGTTAGACAACAGATAA
>MJUU01053342.1:550521-588516 GCA_002080025.1 Modiolus philippinarum
CATGGTATGCGGCACCGTTACATGTCCTCTGAAGAACTAGGGTATCCTACCCATGGTATGCGGCACTGTTACATGCCTTTGCTCCAAGTGACCAAGACCCAATCTTCACTGTGAATGGTGTAGGTGCCCAGTTCTGAACACTGGCCCAAGGCACACCCATGTGTCTTTGAGAAATAGAGATGCACTAAACCCATAAAAGACAAAAGATAATGATACAAATCCAATAAAAATCAGTAAGAAAGTTAAGACTGAGGTTTTGATTTTGGCCCTTTGTATTTTGGTAAGACATTTGTTATTTATCTGGAAACTTATATCAGGAGAACATGTGGCAAAAAGTAACAATTTGAGGTTTCTGTTAGAGTGATTTCCCTTGCTTTAAATACATGTAGTAGGATATATGGATTCATCTTAGATTTGATGGATTCGTCAAAATCAAATCTAAGAAGAATAAAAAGATACAACATAATGAAATGGAAAATAAATTGTATCTTCAAGTGTCCTTTTGGTCCCCTTTATTTTAGTCTTCTCTGAAACCCCAACAAGTTAATGAAAATATGAATGCAGAGTACAGTAGCAATTATTAACTCTTTATAAGGCGCCAAGCATAAACTTACTGTAAATTTATATTGATAAATATATAATAAACAGACAAAAAAAAATTGATGTACACCATTCATCTTGATCAAAGGTAATGCTATTTCTAATTTGCTGAAAACTCCAGGTGCTGAAAAATGAAAGTAAATATTGCCCAAATTACCCCTTTGCAACACTTATGTTAACAACCAAAAACAAATATCCAACTTCTTTTTTTGTTACAAGGTATTTAAAAATTCACAAGATTAGCAATCTGATCTAAAGTAATTCACTGGAAGATGATGGTGCCATTCTATTATAAACTATTATAAATATTTTTTCTGCAACTTTAAGAAAAAAACAATGAAGTATATGGTATGAAGGCATAGGTAGTCACCTGATTTAAAAGAAAACATTTAAAGAAAATGAATCTGACATTACTGATAAAGTTTTATTTTATCAAATCAAAGCATAATGTTATCTTGTCAATCAGAAATATAAATATGGCACACGACTAGAAATGACTTTTTGATATTTACTGAAATTCTATTTTTTTCTCTGTAAACCTGTTATCAGACCAATAACACCTTGTGGTGAAAATATGTTGTGTTTAATTTCATACTTAATTGATTAAAATCAAATTTCTCTCAATCTTACATCCTTCAGTTCGCACACCAATCAATTTCAACCTATTTTAAGTCAGAAAAATTTCTCATCTTTCAAGTAAATAAAAAGAATAATGTATTTTATAACTATATTAAAAATAGTAATGACACCCCATCACATTTTTTTTTTGCTAATTTCAAAACATTTCAAGGGATATAACTTCCAAAACACTTTCACTTAAACTTGGTTTACATTTGCTGGTCAACAACCTACATACTTAGGTCATCATAAAAAATCCTAGATTGTTGTTCACTCTTTTGAAAAAGTAATGACAGACAAGCCATTTTGGCTTTTATTTCTTATTATGTCTAGTGAAAACTGCTTAAATTTTTAAGACAATGACCCAAAAATCAATACAAATATCAGAACAAAACTTAAAAGAGGCTGAAAAACTAGTGGTGGGTGTGAATGAGAATCTAGGATTTTTTTTATTATAGCCTAAGTATGTAATTCAACAAAAGTTATTGTTTTTAAACCCTCGGTGTACATACAGTGAGGTACTTTGAGGGGTAGGTAGGAGAGGAGTTGGGAAATTTCAATTACAGATTCAAACTTAGGCCAGTTTACCACCCGAGGTATGTTTAAATAGTTAAAGATATATGATTTCCATGATATCAGTGGTCTTAGAGACATACATTTGACCACTATAGTGGGATAAATTTACAAACCTAGAGTTACTTTGTACTGTGATAAATTTATTAAAGTAGAGATACATCCTGAGGACCGTCAAAATAACACTACATATCTTATGCCTTATGAAAATCTCCATCTGCAGAACTGAAGATTAACTGAAGTTTCAGGATGTTGTTTTTGTATATTTTCTCAAACTCACCTACTGCATGTTTCCATAAAATCTATACCATGCTTAAAGATCTGAAATGATCAAAGGGAGACAACTTATTTACTTTTTTTTCCATCAATAATATTGAAATTAGTGATCTAAGGGAGGCAATCTCCATGTATATAAGAAATTTCAAACCTTCTCTGGTTTACTTTTATACTGAGAAAAGTGGGGGAAAAATGCATAGTTCATCACAAACAATGTTTTGTCAGATTATAATATTTCACATATTTTTTATCTCATTATCAATGTTTTATTGCATGTTTTATGTTTGTACATAAAGGCTTTCAACCCTTACCAATATAACTATGCATTTCTGAATAAACTTTGAAGTATTATTTCATTTACAAAATATCTAAGAACATGTTGCTAATTAAAAAAAAACAAGCTTTCATATAAGTGTCTTAAAAATACATGTCTGTGTGAACTACAATTTAAATTATTCAGAAGAGTTCAGCTCCTTTAAATTGTAAAGCCCTTATATCTGACAAACAAATAAATAATTTTTCAATGCCCACAAAAGATATGCATTTAAGTATGGCTTTGCTATCCATTATTTTACTTGGTGTTTTTTATTCTTATTTTATTCTTAATTTCAGAACTAAATACTGCGAGAAAATATTTCTAATTTCTTTATGTATGTCAAAGATGGCTTCTAAAATGTGTATTTTCATGTTTTTTTCTTAATCCTATCCATTATTACTGCAGAGGACTGTATGTGTGAAACTTCAGTCACAACAAAAGTTAATTATTTTGTAGCTGGACTTTTAGATAAATCTGTAAAACTTCACATGTATTCTAGCCTAGATGTAGTGAAAAAAATTAAATGAAATTAAATGAATATAGTTTATACCTGAACTAATTGTCTTTCATCATCAAACCAAGTATTATTCCTGATTGAAGGATGGTGCTTCAATGTTTTAAACACCTGTAAAAATAAACAAATATAACTCTGCATAAAATGTTTTTGTGAAAAACATGTTTACAATATGGAATATCTTAATCATACATTCCTAAACTCTTTTTTTTCTTAGTATGTGTCCTTATTTTCTCTTTCAACAGCAGTAATAAATCCAGTTTACATCACAACAGTCTTGTGATTATGTAACTCTTTATTTACACTTAAGAAATTTAAGAAATAGTTTATAAATAAAAATCTTTACAAAATGACAAGGTCAGGAAAAATAAGCAATCAAGCGAAGTGGAATACACAAAATGCATTTTATTTACCTTCATCACCATGAAATTAATTTATTCTTCAAAAAACATGTCTAGAAAGCGTTAATTGAATAGGAAGTATATAGATAAAACTGATTTACTTTTACATATATTGTTGATGATAAATCGTTGATAAATTTACATACCAGTCGCTGACATTCAAAATATGTTTCTCCTGTTAACATCTGTATAAGTTTCTTTAACACTTTACAGGATGATAAAATCTCACTAGATAAATTTCTCTCTGCTGTTTTCATGACATCATTAAAAACCAAATCCTCTCCTAATTCCTCATCTGTACTTATACCATATAAATACACCAATCCTAACATTCTAACTTCATAATGACAACATTCTAACAACAAAATCAGTCTACTTTCAAGCAAATTATCTCCCTTGTCACAATGTTGTGTAGAGTTATCTACCTTGTCACATTGTTCTGAAGAATTATCTCCCTTATCACAATGAATTATTAGAAAATTAGATAAGGATGTAATATATTCAATGTATCCAGGTCCAGCCTGTTTGTAAGATTCTGTCAAGAGCTGCTGTTCTTCATCAAGAAATTTATCAAATATATTTTTAAAAATTTTTGTGTTTACATTTACTTCTGAAGATAATTCTGTCATCAAACTTGAAGTCAATTTTAACACTTCTTTCCTGACAATATAACAACTGCACCATCTGGAAATAAAACATAAATTTACATTTTAATATAAACAGCATGATTTTTACTGAGCTCTTACATGTTTAAATTGTCATAATAATCAGAATAAAATCATTACTGAGCAGAAAAATATGTTGTAAAATGCAGGTGTCCTTAAAAATGAGGCATGTGTGTGACTTCAGATAAGTTATGACTAATTAGGGAGATTATTATGGCTGGGCGTGCTTCATAGTCTTGATTCAAATTATGACAACAAATGCAATGCTTAGCGTGGCAAATTTCATCTGGGCAACGCCTTTCAACTGCAAGAAAATAATCTTTTAATTGCACTAGAAAATACATTTCATCTGCTTGAGATTTCATCTGTAATTTTAACATTTACCAAATATTGCAACCAATCTTTTCCGTCAACTAACAAGTATCAATATATACTGTTCCATCGAATATTCAACTTTTAAATTTCACACCAATAAACAATAGCAGGTACATGTATGGTTCTTGCCTATATGCATGAGGTAGTTTGAATATTTTTGAATTACGTCTATAAAGTGAAAATGGTTAATTCGGCTGAATGAAATTGTTCATTGTAATTAAAATGAAATCTCTCAGCACCATTGGTTGTCTGCTTTGTATCCAAAGATGGACAAGATACCAAAAGTGTCGGTAGAAACTATGACCGGTTCCCATTGTAGTAGCTGACTAAGTAATTGGCAAGTGAGATACAGCGCTCATTATCTTTATCATGATGTCTTCAGCAAAACAGGCACCAAAGTCTTCAGGGGCTGAGGGTTATAATAAAAAACAAACACACACCCAAAACCTTGAGCCTTCTATAGGGGGTATATCAATAATCCATATCCCTAGAAATATATTAGCAAATCTCCCCAAAAAATTTGAAGCAAATAATCCATATCCCTAAAATTTTCTTCAGCATCCATAAAATTGACATCATTTTTCGAAGATATTACAAGATTTTTTCTTATTTCATATATAATCAATATCCCTAAAACAAAGTTAATAATCCATATACCTTAAATAAAAAGGGCAAATAATCTATACATTGTATCCCTAAAACCCCTTTTCAAGGTTCCAGCTTAGAATTTTATAGCCACTTGTTTGGTTCTTCTATCAAATGTGGAACTACTAGAATTCTTGTTTTTTGTGAACAAATGTCCTAGTTCGTGCATTGTCTGATTTTGATCTTGTTTTGGATAGAAAAGGTCAAGGTGCGATAAGGGCCTGATTTGGTCGGTGATTTTTTAAGTTGAACCTGGATATTTTCTTTAATGTTGGTTTGAAAGTTCACATACCACTTAAGGAAAAAATACAAAATTTAGAACCATGACATCATAATAGGTACAGTTCTGACGTCATATTGAAGCTACTTTTGAACGTTTTCATAGAAATGCAAAGAATTTGGCATATTTTCGAACGGTTTTTCTAATTGAAAATATAGAGCACATTCAAGAACCAGTTAGATATTTTACCAAATTGTTACTACAGATGCATTGGACCTCCCATATGAAAATTTTTGTGGTTCTTGCCTGTGTTCTATGTTTCCTCTTATGAAAAAGTAGTCAGAATGAGTCAAATTTGTCATATTTCGAGAAAATTTGCAATTTGTCCAATTTTCTACACCGAAAAACTCTGTTATCTTACATCAATACTTGAGATCCATAGAACATTTCAACAATATATAATGTGAATATAGCAAACTTATTTTTTTAGGCCAAATAAGGCCCTTACCGCACCTACTCCTTTATGATAATATTTAATATTTTATCATTTGTTTAAAGCTACTTTTCTTGGAATTTATCTTTTCAAGCATCTTATAAAAAACGCTTTTGTTATTTGTGTACTTATTTTCCCATGTAAAACTTGCACAGTTGAAATGTGCTCACTAAAGTGACAAATGAAGGCTTTCACATGTTTAACATTTTCCTAAAAACGTTTGTGGATCATTAACAAAAATTTGAATTTCACAGTCTAATGCTAATTTAGTAAATTAATTTAAAGTTAAAAGCATATTTAAATCAATGAATACCACAAGTTCATATTAGTTTTTCCTTACTTTGACAGAAGCCACGTTCGATTTAACCATTCCATGGACATTGTCTGTATGGTAGTATTCCTGATACTGACATCTAGTGACATGATGATCTCCAGAATACTGTTTATCTGAAATTACAAAAAAAAACCTTCAAGTAAAATAGAATGGTGCTGCAAATCCTGAAACAATGTACAATTTACCTGGCTTTATATGTATAACTGTTGTTTGATGTTGATGTAGCATTAGTTCACTTCAAGGATCTGTTTATAATTTGCTCGATCTTGATGTCAATTTTACCAGTAACCTGTACTCCCAGATTGTTATGGACAGGCCTTGTACAGAAGTTAAAAAAAACAGTCGAAATACTTGAGATACAAAATACTTAATTGTAACCAAATTTAAAATTTAGAACTTAGTCAAAGGGGGTAAGCAAAGTCCTCTCCCCTTTCACCTTACCATGCTTATATTCCAGAGTTGTCATGGTGGAGGCCGTTATTTGCAATGTTTCATGAAACTGATCAAATGCATCGTGCAAGTCTAATTTCTCTTTCCTCTTGAAACCAAATTTCATTATCCCCTAGCTATTGAGATATTGTGTTGGTCTCTTCCAACATTTGTTATGTTTTCTTTTGACATAAATTCCTACTAAGGTTTTAGAATTATTGCATATATGGTGTAGATGGTCAATAAAACTTTCAGATTTTTTATACTTGTCTTGGTGCAAACAAAAGGAATATGGACTTCTTCATTTTTAGGTGGTCTGCATTTTTAGTTTGTGGTCTGCATGATCAACTTACATTCAAGTTTATATCCGAGTTCACATCTCAGTTACTTTACATGATAAGATTAATAGGATCTTATACGAGACCATATTAAAGATAAGGGATATCTTCCACGAGTGTGAGAAATTCCGTCTTTTCCCGAGTGAAACGAGGGAAAAAGACATAGAATTTCTCACACAAGTGGAAGATATCCCGATCTTTTATTTTAGTCGAGTGTAAGATCCTATTTCTCCTGTAAAATACAATGAACAAACTGAAGGAAAGCAAAACTTGCCATTTCTTGTGGATATCTCGACTGTGCATCAAATCATTCGAGGAGTTTAGTATGGTAACAATTATGACGTCGAACAAATCGGAACGTTGGATTGGATGTCACCCATGTGAGACAGCTTCAAGTGACCCTGTCTTTTATGGACTGTCTTACATGGGAAGCAGTCATTTACAGAAGAAAATCTAACCTTGCATATGCATCTTAGGTGGTATGTCAGCATCCAGACAAAATTAGGTTATTTTGACCTCATTTCCTGCATGATCAACTTACATGCCAGATTATGCCAGAGTTCATACCTCAGTTGCTGAACATGTGGGATAAACTAATCTTGTTTGGTGATGGACTGGCATAAAGGCAAAATTAGGACACTTTGACCTACATTTTCTGCACTTATAGTCAAGTTCACATCCAAGTTCATATCTCAATTACTGGACACAGCAGGATCATTTTACCTTGTATGTGCATGCTACATTAGCATCAAGGAAAAATCTGGCTCCTGTGACCATGTGCTAAAATGTGACAAACTTTGTAAGCCTTGATAACCTATGTTTTGATTTAGTGACATATATTTGTAGTAGAACTGTTGTATATAGTCTGTAATTTGTAATGACCTTTCTGATTTTTTAATCAATTCAAACTTTGCTTGATTTCCTGAGAATATCAAAGTGTTAGCATAGTCTTTTATATTGGCAATTATTTGGTAAAAAATACCTAAATACTAAGAATTCATATATGTGATTCAAGTTTTGTAAATTTCCTGAAAATCTCCAAAACCACTCATTCTTGGAATTCTAACAAGCAACCATTGCAGAGGGATTCCAAAATTAACAAGGAGATGTACTGTTAGGGACAGAGCAGGAGGAGTTACTTCACACCCTGGGAAGAGTACGAAAGATATAAAAAAAGACTGAAGTGGCATACCTTTGTTTCTGCCCCACAAGCCATTGGTCGCGATGCAAGTAAGTTAAATATAAGTCGGTAGAAGAACCTAGCAACTATTGAACAATAAAACAAATATTATATATTATATAAATTATACATACAGCCGAACCTCGATAAGTCGAAGTCAAAGGCACCATTGAGAATTGTTCGAGTTATCCGAGGTTCGAGACATCCGAGGTATAGGTTAGGACATTTTTTCCCTGTAAAGCAAGAACATAACGTGGTCTATTTTTGTAAATGCATTTCCCGTCAATGTATACAGTGTAACTGTTTTATTTTTGTTGAAAAAACTTTCTAAAAATATTTTAATAATAAACAAACATGTAAGCATGAAAGCACTACAAATTTTTTAAAAAACAAAACAGAAAGTTATCAAACACTGTGAATTACGTAACGGGCAACCGTCAATTTAAATTTCAAAATGAAACTGTTGAAACGAAACTAGCCATAGACGTTTCTGAAGAAATTATGGACTGTTTGGCATTGAGTTAAAAAGCTGTTTCTTCAAATTGAAAACTGTAATTGTAGTTATTTAAAATCACCAGTTATTCTATTTCCAATTTATTTACGCTTGGGTCATTTAAATTTGTGCCGACAAAAGATCAAAGAACAGTGAGGTTGAGATCCGCTTTGAGTTGGACACGCGTATCTGACAACTAGAAATTATTGACAGTGATGTGTAGACAATTTATTGGGAATGTTACTGTTCTTTCCCGAATGCATAATAAAACTTTGAATATCGAGGTAAAATTGTGTTTATAATTTCCGATGGGACCATATATTATATCCGAGGTACCCGGGATTTCGAATCAACTAAGTCGAGTCATCAGAGGTAAAAATGCATTGATCAAATGGGAAATTTGCCGGGACCTACAATTTACTTCGACACATCCAAGTTTTCGAGACAACTGAGTTCGACACAACGAGGTTCGACTGTATATATTAAATCTCCTACATTTGGGTTCCAGTTTTAATAAATTTCCCAAAATACTTGGGTATATTTTGGAATTTTACTTAGGCCAAATAAAAAAATAGGTGTGGTTCCGGTCACCCCTCTGAAAAAAATAGGGTCAGTAGGTCGGGATTTTTAAAAATTAAAAAAAATTTTTTTTTAAATCATATATAATACTTAACATGTAAATGCATTGTAACCTATGATATAAAACCATGTATTATCCCCACATTTTTATCCTAAAAATGATGTAGATACTTAAGGATCTGTTCAAGTTCCCAGATGATCGATTTTTAGTCTCAGTTCAAGCCAAATGATCGTTCTTAACACTATGTGACTTGATAAATACTATAGGTTGTTATGAAGTGGAACATTCCTAACAGTTATAAACAGAAGGTTATTTCCACCAAAATTTATATTTTCATATCATAATCTCGAATATTTCATTAGCCGCCGTAACTTTTGAGGATGTCAACAAACCATGTGATCGGTAAAGTGTCGATATAGCTGACAATATGCTATTTATATCACATTGACTCTTGACAATATTTTATTCACAACAGATGTAAAAGAAGAGGTTTAAGTCTCCTTTAAATTTATCCCGCAACAGTTTAATAGGCTTTGAAGCCTCTGAAATATTAAATAACATGTGAAATAAATACGGATACGACAGTCCGCGCCGAACTTGTTCCGAATTTATGATTGCACGAAAACTTCCTGATGGGAAATAACTTCAATTTTCGCGAGGTTTGAGCTTGTTTCTCATCAAATACTTCATAAAAAGGTTCCGATAAAGTGAATAGTTGATAAACTATGATAATACCGATTTACAGTTTCAAAATAACTATGATCTTGCCGCTGATCTCTACTTATACTTTGTCAGTCAAAAGTGGCCATAAAAACTAGGGTCGGTCCTTTTATTTCTATTTTTTTTTTACTTTTTGGGTGAAAAAAAAGTCTAGGGTCAGCAGGAAAAAATAGGGTCGGTCGGGTGACCGTACCACACCTATTTTTTCATTTGGCCTTAGCAACCATAAGAAAAATAAAAGCGCAAATGTCCAAATTTCAGATGCAAAAATGTCCACTTCAAATACAGGTAAAAAAGCCCAAATGTCCCATACCCGTCTACAGCAAATGTTGACAGTCAGGTAGTGTAGGGATCACTGGCGTTTCTGACAGTCATTGATCTAGTTTCTCATAACTCCTTGTGCTTTACTCCAATATACCATCCCTTTTGACAGGCAAGTTCACTAAAGCTCCTCAAAAATGAGAAGTTAATATATTTCATTTACAACATACAATTATGGCTAAACTAAAAACCTCAAGATTTGTTAACTTTAAGGCATTTGCCCAAGGGAAAAAACCTCTCCAATTTGGATGTTTCCCATCAGCAGATGGACATAACTGCTTAATTATGTTTCAAGAATCTTCTTAATTGGACGCAAAAAAAAAAAATCTAAGTACAAGGCCAATTACCCCCATCAAAAAGTCAATGGACCCTACCCAAACTCAAACTTGATGTGTAACCCATAGTGGTTGACTAACATAGCAAATATCAGCTTAATATCTAGACAGTTCAGAAAAAAAGTCCGGAAAACCTATATTTTACCAAAATTTTCTAAGTCCAAGGCCCATAACTCCATCAAATATCAATGGACCGAAACCAAAATCAAACTTGATCTGTAACTCATAGTGGTTGACTCACATAGCAAATATTAGCATAATATCTGGAATGGTTTAGAAAAAAAGTCTGGAAAACCTATATTTTACCAACATTTTCTAAGTCAAAGGCCCATAACTCTGCCTAAAATCAATGAACTGGTTGATCTGTAACTCATGGTGGTAGACGCACATACCAAATATTAGATAAATATCTTTTATAGTTTGGGAAAAAAGTCTGGAAAACTGAGTGTGACAGGTGGACAGACGGACTGACAGACTGACGGAGTGCAAACCTAAAGTCCCCTTTGGCAAAGCCGGTAGGGGACTAAAAAAAAATTATACCATCATCTATATATTCTTGGCATATGAGTTTTGTCATTTATTAAGGATGACTTTAACATGTATTCTACCGGGTTGTTTTATCCAAACAACTGAAATATGATATCTCCCTTGCTATATAGGATGACAATAAGTTGTTTCCTGGGCTTGTAAACCTGTAACATGAATTTGGTAAAAACATTGCAATTATTTTCTGGTGACTTGGTTTATTTGATCCAATCAAATTTTGTCAAATACAGTAGAACTTCTATGGCACAAACTGCAATGCCCAGGTAGTGCAAACACCATGGATGTCTTAAACCCTGTATTTGGTCCCTGTGTTAAGGTTTCAACATAGTTCAACCTCAATAACTCAAACACCCCACTAGCTTGGTCTGTTTTAATTGGTCCCTTTGGTGTTCGAGCCTTCAAAGTTCTATTGTATATTACAATATATAATAATACCTGCAGCAATACTCCATGTAACTGGCTATAGTTGACATTTTCTTTGTGGACAGGAATTTTCAGTAAGAGATCTGTAATGACTGTTATAACATTACCACCACCAATCAGGGGCTGGAGAGCTTTAGCTGACATTTGTCTGGTTTTAAGTACAGCACTGGAGCTACATCTACAATGAAAATACAGTGAAACCTGTTATAACATTACCACAACAAGCCAGAGGATGTAGAGCTTTAGCTGACCTTTGTCTGGACTGGAGCTTCATCTAAAATGAATATACAGTGAAACCTGTTACAACATTACCACCATTAACCATAGGTTGTAATGCTTTCATTGACATTTGTCTAGTTTTAAGTACACCACTGGAGCTACATCAACAATAAATATACACTGAAACCTGTTATAACATTACCACCATTAACCAGAGGTTGTAATGCTTTTGTTGACATTTATCTAGTTTAAGGACTCCATTAGAGCTACACCTACAATAAATAAACAGTGGAACCTGTTATAACATTACCTTTACCAACCAGAGGCTGTAGGGCTTTAGCCGACATTTGTCAAGTTTTAAGGACAGCACTGGAGCTAAATCTAAAATAAATATATAGTGGAAACTGAAATATACTGATTACTGGTAGTTATGTCAACTGTTTTTTAGTCAACACTTGAGCTATACCTACAATAAGAGTCTGTTTCATTTTGATGAATAATGCACTGTGAAAGTACTATTGATCGAGGGGTTCCAATTTTCGTGGATTTCATGGTTCGTTTAAACCACGAAATTAAGTTCCAAACGAAATACATTTTTTCCATAGAGTTTTAATGTAGGGAATTTGAAACCACAAAATGAAGTACCCACGAAATAGTGATATTTATGAAAACCACATAAACTGATGTCCACGAATAAAAGTACTTCAACAGTAAATCCTTGAGACAGCATCTCCTGATTTCCCCTGGAGTACATTGTGCTATGATATACTCTACTCTGGTTGAAATTATAACAATGATATGGACACATTTTTCTTCATGCAATTTATCATCATGCATCATGCAAAAAATAACGGTTATTTGAAATCTTTAGCATTTTACAGTGCAACTAACCACAAGCTCTGGAAATCAAAAACCAACAGCAAGTGGAACATTCTTAATGTTTATTGTCTTGGGTCATTGATTCTGATGACAATTAGTCAGGTGAGATACATACCTGATTATATATGGTATAAAGGCAGATAGATTTAGACTGGTATCTGTTCCTTCTAATGGAGATGGGAAGAGTCTAGCTAAGACCATTAACAATGGATACAGGGCTGGGTGTATATATACTGTGCCACTTTGTCTGAAATAAAGTCTTTATTTAATATTTATTCATACAGACAATTTTTTAAAAGCATCCCTCTGATACAATCATAATAAAATTTTGTTCCACCAATATTTGTGAACTGATTACAATGTATTACACCTATTTAAGAGTCTTTGTCAATTCGCCATTCCAGAAACTGAGTTGTGGGTACTGTGATTGTATTTGAAATTTTGGTGTACGAACAATCCATTTTTGATCAAGGATGACCTTTCAGTTTACCAAAACGCTAACAGATTCAAATGAATCTGTTGAAACTTCCATGGTATTTGTACCGTGAGTAACTATGAACTGCTTTCATATATTGTTTTTGTTTATTACAGTAGTAATATGGATTGTTGTCTCTTTCTATTTTTCTTCAATGGAATTTTGTAAGTATGGCAAAATTACTTTTCTACAAAATTAATCAAAATTTTATTATGGAAAACTCACCCTACATTTTCTGTGGCTTCAGCTAAGAGATCAAGCATGAAATTATAAAGACCTGGATATTTGTTGAAGAAAGCCTTTCCTGTCTGACTGTAAAAAAAAGAAATAAAACTATAGTTTTATATCATATTACAGTCATTCACACATTTGAGAACAAACTATCAAAAACTGCAATTCATACTGTATGCAAGTATGCCTCAAAGTATGCTCAGAGAAGTTATTAAACTTCACTGGATATGTGAGCAAGCTGTGATGAGAACTGTATTCTGACCTATTCTGACCTACACAGGACAAATGATTTGTTGGTAAAATGTTTCTGCATGTCAGTCATTTGAGGCATCAGATAAAGGTATCAGATGTCATTCAAAAATCACCTGATATAGTCCTTGCCATACATTGGAAATGTGTTTTGTACACTACAGTTAGGTCCTGAAAGTGCTTGCCCATTGCCATCCAGTTTGTTTTTTTCCAATTATTGAAGGCTGTCACCAAATTCCCCGACTAAGCTTACAGATTTTCTTGTTGTTAAGTTTTGTCTAATCCCATTCAGATCATTAATTTTGTATCAACTGCAGACAACATTATAAGCAATTCTATTTTCCTACTACCTGTTTTTCTTTATTGCATAGGTCAAGCAAGTAGCAAAAGTTTCATTTCAAAATGCTGCACTATTACATCCCAAGCCAATGTCAAGAAACACAATTTCAACATTGTATTTAACTGATTGACAGCAGCCCACATATATGGTCTTTGTAGAATAATTGATTGACAGTAGTCAAAGATTTTACAATTTATTGGTTGGAATCAAATGTAAAATCTTTTATAAAGGGCGGTGCCAAATTATTCATTCTACACACTGCGTACACAGTCTTTCTTGGTCTGCTGTCAATCAATTATCAACAAAATGTTTCTCGCCTTGCAGCTAGTCTTTCAGAAGTCGGTTTGGGGCGTAAAAGTATATCTCGAATACATGAAACTTTTGCTACTTGCTTGACCGTTGCAATATTTCATATATAGCCTATTGCAGAGAGGACGTGAACTCTGATAACCCAATAGAGTATTCATAATAATACCATTCATGTTGTATGGTGTAACTTGGTAACATGGGCCTTGAGGAATGAGTGAGGAAAAAAATAGAGAAAATTGATTTGGAAATTATTTACCAATACTGCAGTGGCAACAATTCTTACTAGCATTAACCAATCAAATCAGTTTATCCATACGAATAACAATAACTCATTTTAAGTAATGTTTAAAATATAGCTAATGAACACACAGTGACAACAGATTACTCCATAAAATGATATTTTATGTTTCTTGAATGGCTGTATTCAGCGAATTGAGGTTCATGGAGTATATTCATAAATGAAAAACAAACTAAAGCTGTCGCCGAATGACAGCTAGTTATACCCTGCTCAATGAACCCTGAATCAGTATGGCAAGTGCAAATTTAAGTGTGTGTGGGACAATACAGTTGTGGACACAGTACAAGTTTGGACTCAATGCAAGTATGGAGACAAAGATATACCTCCCCTTTTTTCCAGAAATATTAAGATACAAATTATCTCCCCTTCAAAATTTTGGACAGCAACCATATTACTTCGTGCACATGTCTAGGTGGTATCCTACAACTGTGTAACATTTCATCAAAATCCAAGCATCTGTTTAAGAGGACAAAGGCTGACAAGGTTCCTCTCCTTCTTTCCAGAAAATATTCAAAGATGAATTCTCCCCTTTTAAATTCCAGGAAGCAACCATATTACTTCATGCACATCTTCAGGTGAAGTACTACAACTGCGTAACATTTCATAAAATCCAAACACCTGTTTAAGAAGACATGCTCTGACAAGGTTTCTCCCTCCCCCTTTTTACCAGAAAATATTCAAAGATACCTCCCCTTCAAAATTTCAGTCAAAAAGTCGATTTATCTCCCCCTTTCCATATTTTGGGCAGCAACCATATAACATCATGCACATCTTCAGGTGGTGTACTACAACTGTGTAACATTTCATCAAAATCCAAGCAGCTGTTTTGACAAGGTACATGGACGGATGGATGGATGGATGGATGGATGGATGGACAGACTGACAGAAGGACAAACAGGGTGATTCCTGTACAACCCAAAAACTTTGTTTGGGGAGGGTATAAATATAATATCATCAAGAACACCACAAATGATTTGATACCTTTTGCTTTGAGTAACAGCAAGATAGCACATGCAAATATTCACATTAAATTTTGAAACCCAATTTATCTAAGTGGACAATTTGGGTTCTAGTGCTGCTGATGAGGAATTTTCCAAAATGGCCATACAGCTCATTAAAATAAATTGTAGTTGGAGTAAGTCTAATGTTCATTTACTCCATATCCTTTCATAAAATATAAAATAAAACAAAAAATATGTTAAATTTATATCAAATTTTAATTATCATTAAATATTTTAGCACAATCAAATCAATAACAAATTGCATAGCACTAATCAATTCACAGTTTTTATAACAGTCTTGTATCACTTATAAATCTATTGTAGGTTGTATGTTACTAAGTATCTTATCCATAAGTCTTTGTCCCATCTTTTGGTGTCTGTATCTCTTTGCTGAAGGAATCATCTTTGAAACAGTCCCTGATTTAATGCAATGATCAACAAAGTCCCAGCATGCTCTTTCAAGGTCATCAAGACCAAACTGTGATGCACCACATAAAAGTCCAGCAATACATGAACTGTTGATGTTTACAGAACCACTGTGTATGAATTGTATGATCTTCTCAAAGTCTATATGTTCATATTTATTTACAACAATGGTGACTTTGTCTGATAAGGAGTTATTCTTCTTTTTCTTGTCTTTTTTCTTAGATTGAGTGTGGAATTCTGCTTCCTTCTGCTTTTTCAGTATAAGGTTATACAAAACTCTGCTTCTTGTCCCAAGGATGGCCTTGACACCATAAACTTTGACCTTTTCTGGACCAACTTCAAACATGACATCACAAAGTTCTGGAATTGATGAGATAGTTTTCAGGTTTTCACTTAGACCTTGTGTATTTCTGTAACTCATCTTTTCTTTGATCTTAACTGTTTCCCTGTTGATGAGGTTGACTGGTACCCTGCTGTTAGTTGATGAAGTCTGAATTGGTGTGGATGATTCAGAGTCTGAAGTTGTGGATTCATATCCAGATGAGTATTCATCTGATTCCACCTGTTCATATTCCACTAAAGCCAAAGTAGATTCACATCTGTCCATTGTGTAATATATTGTTATAGACTGTTTCTGTTACTATGGTAATATTGCTTGTGAAAGTTGTAATGTCTGTGTTAAAACCATGGCTATTTTATATAAATGTCTGTATCTGATATGATCTGCTCCACCATGACACAGAGATAATTTTGCCATGCTCCATACCTTGACATAGAGATAATTTTGCCATGACAGAGTAGAAAAAGTTGGTCATTTTGTAATTGAGTTAATGGTTTCTGGTTGGCTTGGGATAGTTAAATGGAGATAGAGGACTAATTAATTATGTAAAAGCTGTATTGTAAAGTATTGACTAATTAATCAATCAAATGTCTAGTCAACATAATTATATCATTATTAATTGTTCTGTTGACATATATACCTTATTGTTGACAGAGGTAGCATTAATTCTTATTTCCAAATTTAAAGTAAGCATTCAAAGAAAAATATTTTCTTCTGATGCATTTAGAGTAATAAATAAATTCAATTTTTGTTACTTTTAACAAATTTAAGCAATTTGTTTATGTTCTTTTAATGAACTAAATTTTGGTATTGAAGGTTTTTAAACACAAAATCTACATTTAATTTATTTGTGATACAGAGTATCCCAGGAATAGAAAGATTCACCTCCTCAGACACAGTTCTATTGAGGCTTATTTATTAAACAAATTTACACAACAATTTTGGTACTTTACATAGCTATACCTTGCATTATAAAGGAAACAATGACTTTATTGTCTACTCAGACCAGTACTCTATGCTTCTTCTGTATATCCATCCTTAATCAGGATTACCACCTGCATGTTGCACATAAAATTAATTTAATAATGTTCACGATGGCTGACACATGGACCAAGACTCTATGAGGAACTTTACAGAAGATGTTACAGGTAGTGGAGAGATCACTTTCATTTGGGACAGTTGTAGTTCCATAGGTACAATGAGGCAGAAAGTTAAAACTGATTAAAACTTTTGGGCTGGTTTGTAACAAATATTATAACTAGATCAAAAACAGAAACAACAAGGATCCGCAACTCCTCACTTGACACAGGAAATAGTCGATATAGACCATTGATGTAATTTTTCAAAAATATTTCAACTCCAATTATTGATGAGGACAATTTTTTACTGAAAGAGATTCATGGTTAATTTTTTTATATGGTTGCCAGGTCAAATTCCAAAATATTACTGGTCTTTAAGAGATTCAGGAAAGTAGGGACAAAATTTTGAATATTGAATGTTTTTCTTATCTTAATATATTCAAATCAATGGTTGCTATGTAGAATTAAAAAAAAATGTTGTCTTTGACAAAATGGGAATCAAATATTTTCTCCTAATCAAAGCATCTAGAAGTATTGCTGCCCCTAAGAATTCCAAATATAGGTAATCAACGATTACAAAGTATGCCTCTTTATGGCATATGGTCACAGTGACCTTATTTTGCCTTGGGAAGATGACCTATTAGTTAAAATAAATGTATAAACATGGTTAAATGGTTCTACTTTATACAGTTTATGAAATCTGAACTCAGACATAAACTGGAATGTAAGTCAGTCAAGCAGAAAATGGGGGTCAAAGTGACCTAATTTTGGCTGGATGCTTTCCTTCCATAAGAAATGCATGCATGTGCAAGTTACATGATCCTTCCATGTACAGACACTGAGATCTAAACTTGGACGTAAACTTACATCACTCAACCAGAAAATGGATGCTGACCTACCATCAGAGATGCATGCATGTGAAAGGATGAATGATCCTACTACACATAGTTACTGAGATATGAACTTGGATGTAAATTTGAATACAAGCCATTCAAGCGGCATAGTTACTTAGTTTTACACCAAAATTGGGACAGGATAGAGGACATGGATGTAGACGAGGACAACTTAATTTCATTGAGGCAAACTAAAAATAGATGGTCTTTGACCTTTTCAGGGAATTCACTGAAAATGGAATAAATTAAATCAGTGAAAACATTTGTAATTGAAACAAATTCTTAAAGTATGGTTGTTAAGTGGAATTCCAAAAAACTCAAATATTAAAAATAATTTCTTAAAGTTTGGTTACTATGTAGTTTTACAAAACCAGAGGCTTTCAAGAGGCTGTAAAGCTCACCTAGACAGTCCAAATAACCTCACTGTTAAAAGGTCTCATATTTTAGTATGTTAGTAGACTTGATGTAATATGACCCAATGTGCCAGAGGAGAGGATGCCATAGGGTTCTATGTTTAACTATGTTTCCTGCTAGCAGAATATTTGATTAAGTACCAACATAAAAATCATGAACTTTGAGAGTAGTCTGACTTTATTTGGTTTGAATTGTTCAAGAGGTCCCAGAGAAGGTCTTCAAATGCATTTCCCATAAGTCCTATGTTTAACTATCTTCCCTTTTAGCAGCCATTTTGGATCGGATATGAACTAAATGGACACATTTTTCAAACTTGGCCAACAAAAGGTCAATTGTGACAAAGTTTGTATCCAATAGGAAAAGTAGTTTCCTAGGAGAAGATCTTTTGCTATGATTTCCATTAAGGTTCAATGTTAAACTATGTTCTTATTGGCATCCATCTTTGATAAGCCAGACATCCTGAACACATTAATTCTTAAAAGGGATAATCGATGAATTACTGTGACTAAGACTGTTTCCAACTGGCTAAGCATTTTGGGAGAAAATCTTTGGAAGTTTTTCCAAAAGGGTCCAATGTTAAACTAAGTTCCCTGTTGGCAGCCATCTTGGATATGACACATACTTACTGAGCCCAATTTCGAAAGCAAGGCATTGAAGGGCAGTTATGACTATGTTTGGTTCCAATGGACTGAGTAGTTTTAGAGGAGAAGATCTTTAAATGTGTTTTCCCATATGGTCCAATGTTAAACTAAGTTCCCCACTCTTTCCATCTTGGATGTGGTGCAGACATGTCAAACACATTTTATAAAGACGGCAACCAAAGGACTGCTGTACCCAAGTTTGATTCCAATTAGTCTCAGAGGAGAAGATCTTTGAATATGTTTTCCAAAAGGGTTCCATGTTTAATTAAGTTCCCCACTGGTGGCCATCTTGGATGAGGTACACAATGCTGGAATTTTTTTTTAAAAGGAACAAGAAAAGGACTATTGTTACTTAGTTTGTTTCCAATGAAATTTGTGGCTTCAGATGAGAAGATTTTTGAATGGTTTCTCATTTGACCATATGCTAAACTATGTTATCTTCTGGCAACCATCTTGGATACCAAGTGGACTTGCCAGAAACAATTTACAGAGAGAGCCAATGAATGACAATTGTGACCAAGTTTTGTTCAAACTGGCCATTTTTTTTCAGAGGAGAAGATTTTTGAATGTGTTTTCTCAAAGGGTCCAATGTTAAACTAAGTTCCTTGCTGGTGGCCATCTTGGATAAGGTGCAGACTTGATCTACACATTTTTTTTATCAGGGCCACCAAAGGACTATTTTGACCATGTTTGATTCCAATTAGTCAAGTTGTTTCAGAGAAAAAGTCTTTGAATGTGTTTTACAAATTTACCGTAATCAACGTTAGAAAGTTTGACTCATTATCACATATGGACACAGCAATCGAATTTAAATGTGTTTTCCAGTTTTAAAAAGGGACCAGAAAAGGACTTTTTTTTAGTAAGTTTGGTTTCAACAGGCTTTGTGGCACCAGAGGAGAAGATCTTGGAAAGTTTTTCCATTGGGTCCAATGTTAAACTATGTTCCCCACTGGCAGCCATCTTGGATCGGATGCCAGATGCATTTTTCAAAAAAGGTCAATCAAGAAAAGTTGTGACCAAGTTTGGGCCAACTGGGTGAGCTACTTTAAGAGGAGAAGATCTTCCCATAGGTCCAATGTTAAACTAATTTCCTAGTTGGCAGCAATCTTAATGAGGTGGGGGCACATCAGACAACTTCCATTATAAAGATAAAATGTAGTCCTTGACATGCTGAACACTTTTGCATTTAAAACTTAACTTCTATCTAAAACTATTGAAAGATAAGGCAAAGTATAAAATTACAAATATTAACCAACAAAGATCCATAATTCCTATATGGTAATTCAGAATTTCTTCAATATTTCCAGGTGGGTAGGACCTGATATGCTGAATATGTCTGCATTTAAATTGACCTCTATCTATTATAGTTTTTTGATAAAATAAATATCAAAATTAAAACAAGTAAAGACCCTTAAAGATGTCTCCCCCGTCCCTGCTGGCCTCTAAATTAATGTGAAATCTAAGTGAACTAATCAGAAAAGTGAACATGCTCACTAAACTGTGAAATTGAGGTCAAGGACAAAAGTTACCTGCCAGACTGACATGTACTACCCAAGACCAACCTACATACCAAATATTATCAGCCTACCACTTCTAGTTATTGAGAAATGGACTTAAGCAGAAAAACTTAACGTGGCCACTAGACTGTGAAATTGAGGTCAAGGACACAAGTCACCTGCCAGACTGACATGTACTACCAAAGACCAACCTACATATCAAATATTATCAACCTACCACTTTTAGTTATTGAGAAATGGATTTAAGTAGAAAAACTTAACGTGGCCACTAGACCGTGAAATTGGGGTCAAGGACAAAAGTCATCTGCCAGACTGACATGTACTACCTAAGACCAACCCACATACCAAATATTATCAACCTACCACTTCTAGTTATTGAGAAATGGACTTAAGCAGAAAAACTTATCATGGCCACTAGACCGTGAAATTGAGGTCAAGGTCACATGACGTTATGTCCGTCAGGTAGCACTTGATAAGTACTACCACTGGACCAAATATGATGTTCCTACATAAAAGGGTTTTAAAATATCCTGTATTTAGTAAAAGTTAACGCTGTCGCCGACAAAGTCCAAAACACATAAAAAATCTGGGAAAAAAGGACTTTGGTTAAAATAAAAGTGTAGTGGAAATCTACAATATGTAATGAAGCTCATGTATAAGTTTCATGAAATTCCAATTTGTGGTTTAAGAGGGGTAGTAGATACCACGTGGTCACCATATTGTTTGCATTGAGCTAAAATGACTAAGTGTGGTTTAAGAGGGTTAGTGGATACTATGTGGTCACCATATGGTTTGCATTGAGCTAAAATGACAAAGTCAAAAACATGTCAAAAATCTGGAAAAAAGGGAATTATTGGAAAACAAAAAGCGTAGAGCACATCTACAATATGTAATTAAGCTCCTGCACAAGTTTCATGAAATTCTGATCAGTTGTTTAGGAGGAGTAATGGATACCAAAATGGGTACAAAAAGACGGACGGATGGACGGACAGACACCACGAACACTATATACCTCCTGCAAAGCGGGGGGGTATAAAAGTTATGGAAAAGGGGTACTAACTAAGAAACTGGTTATGATGAACTTATCAGATTTTTTTTTTAAAATTGCACAGTTTGTAGATCTTATCATGAATAATCTTTGTCAATGACCTTCCAAACACCATTTCTAATGTGTAAATGCAGAAACTAAATTCACAAAAACTTGGATATTTTTTAATTTTTCTGACAGGTTTGGTTCAATTTGCTTACATTTTTTCAGATGTGATGATAGAATTATTTTCTTTCACATATGTAAAATGTTAAACTATGTTCCACACTAGCAACCCTGTTTTTTGAGAACACTGAGCAAGGAGAAAGAGTCAGATTAAATTCTTCAAACACAATTATATAAGGATAAAAACTTATATTCTATATATCAAATTTTATTCGATTCTAGCACAATCAAATAAATATAACAAATTAGCACTAATCAAATCACATAAGTTTTTATAACAGTCTAGTTTCACTTATAAATCTACTGTAGGTTGTATGTTACTAAGTATCTTATCCATAAGTCTTTGTCCCATCTTTTGGTGTCTGTATCTCTTTGCTGAAGGAATCATCTTTGAAACAGTCCCTGATTTAATGCAATGATCAACAAAGTCCCAGCATGCTCTTTCAAGGTCGTCAAGACCAAACTGTAATGCACCACATAAAAGTCCAGCAATACATGAACTGTTGATGTTTACAGAACCACTGTGTATAAATTGTATGATCTTTTCAAAGTCTTTAGGTTCATATTTCTTTACAACAATGGTGACTTTGTCTGATAAGGAGTTATTCTTCTTTTTCTTGTCTTTTTTCTTAGACTGGGTCTGGAATTCTGCTTCCTTCTGCTTTTTCAGTATAAGGTTGTACAAAACTCTGCTTCTTGTCCCAAGGATGGCCTTGACACCATAAACTTTGACCTTTTCTGAACCAACTTCAAACATGACATCACAAAGTTCTGGAATAGATGAAATAGTTTTCAGGTTCTCACTCAGAGCTTGTGTATTTCTGTAACTCATCTTTTCTTTGATCTTAACTGTTTCCCTGTTTAGGTTGACTGGTACCCTGTTGTTAGTTGATGAAGTCTGACTAGGTGTGGATGATTCAGTGTCTGAAGTTGTGGATTCATATCCAGAGGAGTATTCATCTGATTCCACCTGTTGATATTCCACTAAAGCCAAAGTAGATTCACATCTGTCCATTGTGTAGATATATTTGTGAAGGCTGTTTCTGTAACTATGGTTAATATTGCCTGTGAAAGTTGTAATGTCTGTGGTAGAACCATGGTTACTTTATATAAATGTCTGTATCTGATATGATATGCTCCACCATGACACAGAGATAATTTTGCCATGCTCCACCATGACACAGAGATAATTTTGCCATGCTCCACCATGACACAGAGATAATTTTGCTATGCTCCATCTTGACACAGAGAAAACTTTGTCATGACAGTGTAAAAAGTTAATCATTGTGAAATTGAGCTAATGGCTTCTGGTCAGCTTGGGATAGTAGGTTAATTGGACAGAGATGACTAATTAATTAATCATGTTATAGCTGAATTGTAAGGTGTTGATAGTTAATTAATTAATCAAATGTATAATTAGATAATTGTCAATTGTTTTGTTGACATATTTAAGTTACTGTTGACAAGTATAGGAGATTTAATTTACAGTGTTTTTAAATAAGAATAAATTTACACAGTGTTTTTAAATAAGAATAAATTTAGATAGTGTTTTTTATTCAAAGTTAACAAAAATTTAATGAATAATACATTACATTTCCTTTGTTTTGAAATCTCTTACTTTACCATATATTTTTCAGATTTATATTGGTTGGAATACAAAAGTTGAACAAAGTTTTGGTTGTCATAGTAGTGTGAATATCAGAAATGTTCACCTACTCTCATCATGGCTGATTGAAATCTATTTATTAAATTAAGAAACTATGCTAAATACTAATAAAAATATCTTTTTCCCCAATACAAATTCTGAAGATTTTCTCAAAGATGAGTTTAATGTTTTATATATAAAAAAATCTAAATGGCACCAGGGTGCACAAGCCGAGTTGCCACTTCAAATATTATGTGACCAAGTTAATGTGAAGACCCAAATATATCTAAAATTGTCTATTTATTTTCTTTCCTACCTAATATCCAAAATTCTAAGAATTCAAGAAGGTCTAGTTTCATGTCTCATCATTTCAATATATAAATCTGTTTACAGTCACTGTGACCTTCACTGACCTTGACCTTTGACCTACTTCCTCCAAAATCAATAGGGTTCCTCCCCTCCTAGTATCCAACAACATATCCAAGTTTCATTTCAATTGGATGTAGACTTTTTGAATTATCATCCAGAAACCAAATTTTTCTGAAATTTTCAGTCTATTTTTGGTAACTGTGACCTTGACCTTTGACCTACTTCCTCCAAAATCATTAGGGTTCCTCCCCTCCTGGTATCCAACAATATATCCAAGTTTCATTTCAATAGGATGTAAACTTTTTGAGTTATCATCTGGAAACCAAATTTTTCTCAAATTTTCAGTCAGTGTGACCTTGACCTTTAACCTACTTTCTCCAAAATCTATAGGGTTCCTCTCCTCCTAATACCCAACAAGATATCCAAGTTTCATTTCAATTGGATGCAAACTGTTTGAGTTATCATCCGGAAACCAAATTTTTCTCAAATTTCAGTCTATTTTCGGTCACCGTAACCTTGACCTTTGACCTAATTTCACCAAAATTGACAGGGTTCCTCCCCTCCTGGTACCCAACAATATTGTCGTGATCTATATAGGGTTAGGCTAGTACTTCGCTAATGAAAGACGTGTGTTCAGTTCAACATGTATTCATGACATACCCAAAAGTAAACAAGACAACGTTACAGAATAAAGACGTTACGTAAACAAAGGGTAACGTTAGTTACGGCTATTACGTCGGGTAATAGTTCTAAGCGTAGATAATCCTTGACACTGCCGGCACCGAAAGTGAAATGAAATGAAAAGTACTTAAAATAAAATATTAATTACAATAAATGAATTATCAATTAACTTTAGAGTCCATAACTTGAAGATAAAATAAAATTCCTTAACCTAATGAGTCCATTTGTTTATCTTTTCTCTAGCTCTCACTTTTGACATCCGTTCAACTGACGTGTTCACATTTGGATCTACGTTAACTTCAATCGGATAAAGCTTAGATATTGGTCGATTAGTAGTTCCATTTTTAGTCCTTAAGTTAACTGCTCTGACTAGTCCATCCTTTCCTTTAATAAGTTCGTCGATTACAGCTAACTTCCAAGATGCTCTCCGCGCCTCCTCGTGAATTTGAACTATATCCCCGATTTTCAAAGTTTGATTATTGTTCCCGGGTGTATTTTTGAGTTCCTTTAACGAAGTCAAATACTCTCTCTTCCAACGTGTCCAAAAGTGTTCCAAAATGCGTTGCTGTGTTCTCAGACGATTATTCAGGCTGTGATGAGTTAGATTTTCACAATTGTTCGGCATGTCCGTTTCTGTATTCGGATACGGTAAAGTAGTCAATCTTCTCCCATGAAGTAAATGTGATGGTGTAAGTNACTGTTGCGCTTTGTGTGTGACTTGTGATTTCAAGTAGCTAAATCTTTGAACATTAGTTAAGGACGGGTTTGTGTGAACCGTGGTTTCAAATGATTCCCAAAATGGTAGCCAATCAATAACATTTCCAAAAAACAACGGCAAATCTAGTTTAGGCAATCTGTGATAGAAGTTGGACTGAAATGAGGTAGTTGGTGGATTTACGGAAGTGTTTGTATCATATGAATGTTGGAATGAATCGGAGTTCTGATGATTCTGATTAAAATTCAATACTTGACTTGTATGTGGTTGGGTAAGATTATCAGAAATAAGACTCACCAAAGGCTGACTTTCAGAATCTTTCAGCATGTCCTTGTATTTCCTGACAGCTAATTCCATATTATTTGTAAAATCGTCAGTATCCAATATTTCCTTCTCCGTTTCGCTAGGTTCTGTCAAATCCACTATCTGATTATCCAAGTTTTGAAGAATATCTGCCTTTTTCTCGATTGAATCCACTGCCGCGCACAATATCCGGTTTGAAATGTCATTTTCAGCAATTTTCTCATCCGTACGATTTATCAATCTGGTTACGGCGCTTCTGTGTCCGCCTCTTACAGCTTTTAGCTTCTCCATTGGTCGTCACGGCACCAATGTCGTGATCTATATAGGGTTAGGCTAGTACTTCGCTAATGAAAGACGTGTGTTCAGTTCAACATGTATTCATGACATACCCAAAAGTAAACAAGACAACGTTACAGAATAAAGATGTTACGTAAACAAAGGGTAACGTTAGTTACGGCTATTACGTCGGGTAATAGTTCTAAGCGTAGATAATCCTTGACAAATATATTCAAGTTTCATTTCAATTGGATGTAAACTTTTTGAGTTATCATCCAGAAACCAATGTTTGACGCCCGCCGGCAACACCAAACCAATAGCCGAGTTCAACTTCGTTGCAACTCGGCTAATAAAACAAAATAATTTCATATTTGTGGTAAAATTTTAATCAGATATTTTATGATTCAGATGCCACAATCAAGGTAACAAGGTCTTCTGACAATGAATACACATGCAAAATATGAAAGATCTATAATTTACCATTCAAAAGATATACCCAAATGTTAAAGGTTTTAAGTAGTTGTTCACATGCTAAGGTCAAGGTCATGAGGTCAAATGATTGGGTACCAATTGAAAGGTCTTGCAACCAGGAATACACATGCAATATTTGAAAGCTCTATCAAATACCATTCAAAATATAAACCAAACATTAAAGTTTTTGTGGTCAAACAGACACACAGACAGACAGACCAAAAGCTACATGCCCCCAAATCTTCGATTCTTATGGCATAATAAAAAATATTACAATTCTATTCATATTCCATGCCTGCCATCTTTTGAAAATCGCCATGGGGGTTTTGCTGCGTGTCCAAAAAAAAAATCCCTATAACTTGGCTATAGGGGGTCTTATGGTATGCTTTTGTTGTTTATAATGTTCTTATATGTTTATAGTGTTCTTATGTGTTCCATCATTACTTTCAACTCTTCCTTAGTTGTTTAATTGTCTTCAAGTGTCTTTTATTTGGCATTTCAACTTTTGATTTTTGGAGCCCCTATGGGGGTTTTCCCTCAAAACCTCCCAGAAAGTGGGCAGGTTGGCAGGCCTGTCATATTCCTAAAGTAGTTTTCACCCTTATTAGTTTTTTAAATTCATAGTTTTATGTATTTGATTTTTAGGGTAAAAAGACTCCTCCCCTAAATCAATGTTCATTTGTAGGCAATCTTTCCATAATAGAGAAGTTCAGCTGGAATTGAACAAATTTTATCAGGCAAAGTTCATTTTGTCATACAAGTGATGGCTGAGATGATAACCAGAGGCTAACATGTGAGCCTGTACCACTCATCATATGGCTACTGATCAAATAAGATTTCCCATTGGGTTTAATGATTAATCTGAGGTGACAGTCATTTGGTAGTAAAGCCAGTCATCTGGTAGATTAATGACATGTTTAAATACCCAGTTAATATAAATTTGATGCATGAAATTCTAGAAGTAACAATTAAGAACATTTTCCCATAGTTTTATGTTAAACTGTACTCCCCAGTCTACACCATTTTGATTTTTAGTTATTGGTACCAACCATTACAAGATATTGTAGATGACACATTAAGGTACCATGTCTAGTTATTACAAACTTGAGAAATAACAATTTACAAAATTTTGCCATAGGGTCCAATGTCAAACCATGCTCACCAATGGCAACCATTTTGGATTTGTGATATGTACAGATATACCAAATTTCCTATATGACCATAACGTAACCATTTCTAGTTAATATCAACTTGATATTGATATATGAAATAGTTTTCAAGAATTTGCAATTTATTTTATTTTCCCATAGGGTCATATGTTAACTAGGATAAACAGTGATGGCCATCTTGGATTTATGAATGGTACTAATATCTTACATTTGTTTAATAAAAATCATGCTACCATGCCTAGTTAATATCTGCTTCATGTATGACATGGTTTTAAAGAAGTAACAATTCACAACATTTTCCCACAAGGTCCTATGTTAAACAATGGTGGCAATCTTGGATGAGATGGAAACCTGTTGAATATATGTAGAAATAGTAGTTCTTGATATCCTGATGAACACTTTTGCTATTCAAACTTATCTTCAATCTATAATCATTTTTGAAATGTAAGAAAATGTATAAAATTTACGAAAAATCTGACACATAAAGGGCAACTACTCCTATATGGGTATTTAGATTTTCCCAAAATTTACTGGCGAGTAGACCTTGATATGCTGAACATTTCTGCAATTTAAAGTTGACTTCTATCTGTTATACTTTTTCTGGTAAAAAATACAAAATATTAAAATTTTGAAATTTTACAGAGAAAGGGCAATAACTCCAAGATGGGTTTCAGATTTTCTTCAAAATTGCAGGGCAGGTAGATCTTGGCATGCTGATCATTTTTACACAGTGTCAGATTTTTTATATCTGTTATGGTTTTTGACTTATTTGCAAAAATCAGCAATTTACCCTAATGTTTTATTTTTAGCAACTGCGCCATGTTAATTGGTCTTCAGAATAATCAAACACAATTTTGAAACTGCATACCCTAGTGATGACTCAGGAAAGGTTTGGTTACAATTGGCGTAGCAGTTGCAGAGCAGAAGATTTTTTTTAAGTTGTTGACAGACAACAGACAACGGATGACAGACAGAAGATGGATGCAAAGTGATGGCAAAAGCTCACATGGCATATTAGGCCAGGCAAGCTAAAATGTGGAAAGTAGATGAATGGTTATAAGATGATAACACATGACAAACCAAAAAAACTTCTAATTTCTCTTATGATGCAAGCTTATTATCTATTCCTTGCACGAATAGTTATTTGTCGTACACAACAAGACTTTGAAGCTGGAGTTAGATATGAACTTGTTGAATCCCTTTTACAGGAATTTCATTGGTCAAGCACAAATAATAACACATCACACGTGATGTGCTATTACTTTTTCGACGTTTCCATTGGACTACTGTGAAATCTCGTTTGCCGTGATTAACGTTACCTAGCAACGGTGTTGTCAAGAGCACTTCGGCACTAAATATTCATGAAAATCATAAGAGAATTAGTTTTAACAACTCGAAAGAATTGTATATCGGTGGATATCAACTCTCGTTATGTAATTTCAAATATAATAAACTCGCCAAAGGCTCGTTTATTATATTTTGAAATTACATAACTCTAGTTGATATCCATCGATATACAATTCTTTCTCGTTNTCCAAAAATGTAGGAGGAGTTCGCGTCGCATGCCACATGTGTCAAAATGGACATCTTGGGGCCTCTTGTTTGCACCAAGACCAATATCAAAAATCCAAAAGCTTATTGCGCATCTGCAGCATATATGCAACAGTTCTATAACAAAATTAAAACCCTGAATCCAAAAATGTAGGAGGAGTTCGCTTCGCAAGGATGTGTGACGGGCGGACGGACAGACGGACGGACGGACGGACGGACGGACGGACGGACGGACGGACGGACGAGGCCAACGACAATAATTAGTTTTAACAACTCGAAAGAATTGTATATCGGTAGATATCAACTCTCGTTATGTAATTTCAAATATAATAAACTCGCCAAAGGCTCGTTTATTATATTTTGAAATTACATAAGGCCTAAGAAAATATATCGTGTGTTTGGGGTAATATGGTTTTCAAAGTTAGGTAGGGTAGGTAGGAAAAAAATTTTTTTTAAATATTTTTAAAAAGTTAGGGTAGGCATAAAATTTTAGGAAGGGTCGGGTTACCCTAAACTCACTTTTTTCTAGGCCTAACTCTAGTTGATATCCATTGATGTACAATTCTTTCTCGTTGTGAAAACTATACGTATTAGCGAGGCTAGTTAAACTGACAACCCCAAAAATATATCATCCCACTTCTAAATCCGAAGCAACCAGTCCTCACTTGAACTGTTTAATGCTCCATCTTAAGAAGAAAAGCACCAGATGTACCATACAATCTAATTTTTACTTCAAGAACAGTTAGAACATCAAATGCAATGCATGCATTAAATAAAAGCATTACCAGTTTTTCTTGGACATAGTACTTTCATCTTTGCTCCTTTTTACACCAAACATTCTTGTCATTAATGCACTAAATAGTAACGTAGAGGAGTTACACACCTGAAAATATATATAGACATCCTCAGTGAATTAGACATAAACATCAAAGTTTGTCTTGAATAAAATGTGGGTCATGGCACCCTTATTATTTATCACAAGGGCTTTCAACGATTCAAAATTTTTTAAACTATTATGTTAAAAGTGTAATTCATGGTCTTTATATAATGTTGACTTCTGTTGAACCACCAAAGGGATAATAATATGCAGTGTTATATTAATACTAACCCTTACAGCTAAAAAACAATAAGAGATATGCTAAACCTGTTGATGTACTACTGAAAGCTTACAAAAAGACGAATCCAAAGAAGAAAATCCCATCAAAATTCAATAAAAAATAAAAATTTTAGGTGATATGCCCTTTTGCAATTTTGGCCCCTTTTGGCCCCTTATAACTTTGAAAGGAAACAAGTTATCAAAATTCTAATTGTTAAAAGCAATGCTAATTTTTCATAAGGAACCCGTTGCAAAAAACTGCATAAAAATCGGTAAAAATTAAGAAATTAATATTTTTGAGACTTGCCCCTTTTGGGCCCATTTATCTCATGAATGGTACATCCAACGTGAAATCCGTTGGCATACAACTGATTGAAAATTTCCTCAGAAGTACACAGAAAGAAACCCCATTGTTGAATTCTGATAAATAATAAAGATTCTACAGCCAAATACTGTAAACCAACTTATTTTCGTGAGCGATTTTTTTTCGTGAAAATAAATCGTCGCGAATAGTTCATATCCTTATATAAAAGTATTCAAAAAGAAAGAAAACCGCGAAAATTAATCCCCGCGAACTTTACCAGGAGGGACAAAACACGAAATAAAGTAGCCGCGAAAATAAGTTGGTTTACAGTATATGAAAACACCCAATTAGTCCCTTTTTGGCCCCTTTTTTGTAAACGGGAAGGGCCACAATAACAAAAACCAAACAAAGAATTCCTTTTGTTCCAAGGAACATTGTGTTAAAATTTTAGTAAGGATTGATCACTTGGAACTAAAGTTATTGACCAAAAACAGAAGTGTCTACAGACGACAATGACAATGACGATGACGACGACAGCACTATACCATTATACAACCTCAAAATTTTTGCGGTCATATAAAAATTTAACAAAGTCATTCATGCATAAAAGTAGGTCAAAGTCACTAAACTGTTCAAGAATTGGGATGATTAATTTCATGCAACATGATAGTTAGGTATTGTGTAGCTGTTAAAAATTGGATTTATAACACAAAATTTAACACAAGTCACTCAAGCATAAAATATAGGTTAAAGTCACTTAAGGTATTTCGAGCCTATTATAAAAATATCAGACGGAATTTTTTTATTTTAAGATATTTTGTGGATCTTAACTCATATCTTCCAAAATTAAAATAAAAATATGTCACAGATCATCTTTTCCCGATATCTGCCTTTGAAAATCAGGTCAAATTCAGGATTCTTCAGCAATATTTACAAAGAATATATATGGAACTGTGAGAACATGCTTATTGTTTGTCTTTCATATAAAATAAATATCAGATAGATTTTAAAATTTTTTTTGATATATTAGAGATATACACTTCAGCTATCTGTTGAGCTGATAATATCTATGTCATCATTTGAATAAGGGAGATATTTTATATAGTTTATGAAAAAGTCAATATTTACCACAAAAGGGAGATAATTTGCGGGAAAGTAAATGATAAAAATTTGTCAATTTATCATGAGGTCACAATAAAGAGGCTGAGAATAGAACATTCTGGCTTAAAAATCAAGTCAATTCCGCATACAATATGCGCCAATCCAGTGTCCGTGTATTAGTGTCAATCTATCTTAATTGTCAATGGTTTGGAAAGTACTGACAAAGATGATTATTTTGATGAAACAACAGTATCATATAATGTGAAGTTGTTAAGAAATAGACTTAATTTAACAGAAGTCATTCAAGCATAAAATATGGGTCATTGACACCCAATTGTTGGTGAAACAGGTAATTCTCCTATAGATGAATGCTACAGTGAAATAAATAATTGTTGAAAAACAGATTTAAACTCAAAACTTAACCAAAGTCTTTGAAGCGTTAAATGTAGGTCAAGTCCACCTAAATGTCAATGATTTGGGAAGTACTCATCAAGGCAATTAATTTGATGAAACATCATTGTCTTATTATGTTTAGTTGTTGAAATGCAAAACTTAACCAAAGTCACTGAAGCGTAAAATGTAGGTCAAAGCCATCTAATTGTCAATGATTTGGGTAGTACTCATAAAGGCAATTAATTTAATGAAACATTATCGTCTAATAACGTGTAATTGTTGAGAAATGGACTTAAATATGAAAACTTAACCAGAGTCACTCAACCATGAAATATATGTCAAAGAGACAAACTGCCTAGTGAACTATGTAGTACTATCAAAGATCTACCTACTGGCCTACTATCATTGTTCTGTATCTTACAGTTTCCGAGGAATGTACTTTAAATGCATAACTAAACAAGACGTATAGATGTCTAGAACTTTGATAATTACAAACCAAAACTTGATGGTTACAACCCAGAACTTTGATACTCACAGTCCAGAACTTTGATGCTAACATCCCAAAACTTTGATACTTATTGCCAAAAACTTTGAAACTCACTGTCCAGAACTTTGATACTTACAGCCCAGAACTTTGACACTTACAGTCAAAACTTTGATAATTATAGTCCAGAACTTTGATACTTACAGCCCAGAACTTTGATACTTACAGCCCAGAACTTTGATACTTACAGCCCAGAACTTTGGCACTTATAGTCCAGAACTTTGATAATTACAGCACATAACTTTGATACTTACAGCCCAGAACTTTGGCACTTATAGTCCAGAACTTTGATAATTACAGCCCAGAACTTTGATACTTATAGCTCCGAACTTTGGCACTTATAGTCCAGAACTTTGATAATTACAGCCCAGAACTTTGACACTTATAGTCCTGAACTTTGATAATTACTGCCCAGAACTGTGATATTTATAGCCCAGAACTTAGATAATTACAGCCCAGAACTTTGATAATTACTGCCCAGAACTGTGATATTTATAGTCCAGAACTTAGATAATTACAGCCCAGAACTTTGATGCTTACTGCCCAGACCTTTGACACTTATAGTCCAGAATTTTGATAATTACAGCCCAGAACTGTAATATTTATAGTCCAGAACTTAGATAATTACAGCCCAGAACTTTGATGCTTACAGCCCAGAACTTTGACATTTATAGTCCAGAATTTTGATAATAATTACAGCCCAGAACTTTGACAATTATAGTCCAGAACTTTGATAATTACTGCCCAGGACTGGGTTGCACGAAGGTCAATTAAAGTTAATTGACAATTAAATTTTAATTGTACATTAAATCCTTAACAAAATCAACCAATTTTATACAATTAAAATTTAATTGTCAATTACCTTTAATTGATGTTTGTGCAACCCAGTCCAGAACTTTGATATTTATAGTCCAGAACTTAGATAATTGCATCCCAGAACTTTGATACTTACAGCCAAGAACTTTGACACTTATAGTCCAGAACATTGATACTTACAGCCCAGAACTCTGACACTTATAGTAGAGAACTTTGATTTTTACAGTCCAGAACATTGATACTTACTGCCCAGAACTTTGATTTGAATCCAAGGATAGCTGCCTGCAGTCCTCCAGCTACAAATGGTGTGACATCTTCCCCTAACCTTGTATCTCTGTACATTGCCCTCAATATGTTTAATGAGTGAACCTAGGTTAAATAATAGTATATTTTTTAGTCTTTTTTAAGAATTTAATTTCATTTTCTGAATTCCTTTTGGTAAACTGAGAGGAGACTGATTCAATATTGACAAATGATGATATTTAGTTGTTGGAACTACAGTAGACTCCGCCTAATCGGATACAAGAATTATCAGAAAAAATATTCTATTTGCCGGAGTATTCGATTGTCCGGTAAACCCATTTTCAGTAATGGGGAATCATTCTGTTGGCAAGAAGAGGTTGAAATGTTGAAGGGCATGTCACCATGTAGAAACTTTGTATCCTAGAGCCTCATTTTTAGACATCTATTGTTTTCATTGTAGAATCATTGTAAATTTGACAGATTACGTCACCATCGTAATCAGGTCAAACTGTGTATTGCCAGCTGACTGTTGGAAATTAAACAATGTATTCAAAAATAAATAAAACTGTTTACGTATCTGAATTAACTTATTTTCCGCTGTTTTGTGATTTTTATTTCCTCTCATCAGTGTTTAATCATCCCTTTATTGGATTGTTAGTTACAATTTTCACCATGTGCTAAAAATAACTTAGGGTAAAGCCAGTTTGTAAACAAAATGGCGGCTGGTAGGTCAGCGATCGATCTTTGTAAAATCTTCCTGATTACACAATTTGGAGACTTTTTATAGAAATACACCATGATCCATGGACCTAGTACTGACTTCTTGCAATAAATTATGTTTTATAAGTGCTGTGCATTGTCTCACAGGAACTTCAAACAAATATTCAAATTATGCAAATGACTTCTCGTCGACATTTATCTCCCTTGCTCCGTTTTACACGATAAATACACAAACCATTGACAAATCAAATGAATTCCATCCAAAAAACTTAATTAAATACAAAAGCAATAGAAAGGAATTCAAATCATATTTTATTCTTTTATTAAATACATTATGTTATTGATTTTCGTTGTACGGACATACAACAATATGCAAATTACCTCTGACTTCACGATCTCGATGCATGGACAAGAAATACACAAAACCAAACAAAATTCTCACTATTAAAACTTATGAATATACAAAAACAAAAGAAATGAACACTATTTGTTTTATTTTTTATTAATTAGGTAATAATGATTTCCTGGCAGATTTATGGCTTCGTCAACTGTTGACACTTCCGCGCGAATGTTAACCTGTAGTTAGCTGTAATTAGAATATTCGATTTCAATGACTCTGATCAGCACAAGCCGCATATTTTTTATTCAAATAGGCGATATATTCTCTTATCCGATATCCAATTAGGCAGGGAAATTAACATTACAACTTTGGGAAATGGTTTGGTGTTTTAAAATCATATTCGATTTGCCGATATCTTCCTTTATCCGATATTCGATTTCATGGAGTCTACTGTATTTACAAATGGAGTTATAAGTTCTAAGAGGTATGGCACATAGAGAACAGGACCTGCCCCCCTTCTTTGGCTTTGTACACATGTGTAATAGGGTTTATATTTTTCTGTGTAAGGCCATACAAAGTTAATTAATTGGTTCTCAGGCCATTTTTTATTGAAACTGATAAGGGAGGGAGGAGATTTTATTCATCTTTTTATTTGCAAAAAAAATCAATAGATGAGGCAGCTTTTTTCATTTTAAAAACTACCAAAAATACAGTGAGGGGGTGTTTTTTTATTTCAAAGAGAGGCTTTTTTGAAGTCTTCAACTATTTGAGGGAGGACCTGAGAACCAGCTCATGAACTTTACATGGCCTAAGTTTTGCATGTTTTGTAGTTTATAGCTTTTGTGATGTATATGACTATTGTGTTGTCCAAGGTTCCATGACCAGCAGCCTTCTCCTTTTCTATTGTTCAGAAATCATCCAGAATTGATTGATTTTTTTGCTAAGTGCGGACCATAGCTATTTATCATGACAAGAACTGTTTATGAAACAAACAAATGAAATCAGGCAAAGCAAACAAGAACCAAATACTTGTGAATGCTTTACAAAATTGAAAAATTGACTGCATTCACAAAATTGAAAAGTTAAATATCAGGATTCCTAAAACCTGGGATTTGAATATAAAAATTATCAAAATTCAACACCGAAAAGGAATTGACTTGTTTAAGTGTATGACTTTATCGTAAAAAAAAGACCAGTATTTAATTTGTTCATTTCAAATAGTTGGACTGAAATTTAACAAGACAACTAGCTGTAGTCTTCATTATATGACAAATACCATTAGTATTGAGCCATAAACTGCCAGTGGTACAAAAGTTTATTTGGAAAGTAAAGGAAAACAATCAAGTCATACATTTGGACATCAGTTAGAATTATCTAAACTTACTAACGANATTCAAGATGGTCAGACATTTGTAATTACGACAAATTTGATAATTTTATACTGTGGACAGCTGAGTTTACGATGGTGAAACATATTTGGCCATAGATGATATTCTTATAGCTGTACCCTAGAAACAGTGTGAAAGTTGATAACGTAAACATTGTAAGTTCTTTTTGTGTATTTTTATCTTTTTATATTTTTGTACTGTAAACACTACAGTGAAACACTAGTATGACAAGGTCAGATGTTCATAAACATATTATGAATAGTGTGTATTGAATACCGAAATGACGATGTGTGTATTTCACAACTTTAATATTCAGATAAATGAGTATTGTTTGTTTACATTTCGACAATCAGAAAAGTATGGAGCACACTGTTTACAGTAACAATTAGATTTTATGTGTATTTGTATTTATTGTGATTTTGCATTACTACTTTTTGACAATGCAAAAGGTATTTTGAATCACATTGTAAAAAGTATTATTTTATTGAATTACAGGTATATCACATGGTTCTGTAATGTGTTTACTACAGCCTGTTAGTGTAGTTAGCCTAGATTGATATGGAAAACATAGATTGTTATACCTAGCTATGATGTTTATATGGAGAATGATGTTTGTATGGAGAACATGATTGTAACTTTACTACAGACAAACTTTGTGCCACACACAGGTATTACATTGTTTATATTGTTTATATAGTGTTTTAGTGTTGATTCCTATCAGATACGTAATTCTTGAATTTGTATTTACAGTTGATTGATTCCAGAACTTAGTTTCAGATCCTTTATTTTAATCTTGATAGATTTGTTTCATATTATTTCATAACTTATTTGATTTCAGATTTCTTTTTTTTTACAAATGTTGTTGTATTGTAGGTTATTTACCTTGCAGGATACCCATCTTTGATTAGTTTATTTATTTACTTTATTATTGTAGCATACTCATATCAGTACTTTACATTATTTCATTAAAATTTCTTTTCAGAATAGAATATTATTTATTTTCTTTTATATATATCTAATATCTGTATCAATTATTCTTTCAGCATAGAAGTTTAGTTATATATTCATTTGTATCATTTTTCTTGTTCTTGTATGTTTTAGTGATCATTGAATAATTGCATTTCAGTGACTTTGTTTATATTTTATATATGTATTGGGATATAGCTGTAATCCATTAATTTTATTTCAGCTTCACACATTGCTTATTTAGTTGTATTATTGTGTGATAATCATATTTTGATTTTCAGTTCCACTGGTCAATTTGTGTGACTGCTTATTTGAATTTGATTTTCAGATAGTGTATATATATATTCCCCTGACAGATATTTGTATTCATTTCAGAAACTTATATCTTAAGTTTTATCATGGAGGATATTGAGTATTCCAAGGAGGAGATAGACCAACTCGTGACAGCATTGAAAGCGTTACGAATTAAGCCAAAAGCTGACTCCACATCAGATTTTATATCATGGATGACACATTACTTATCTGTTGGGGTTAGTCAACTTGAACCAGAAACGATTTATGTACCAGTGAACATACCAAAACTACCATCATTTTCTGGAGAGCCAAAGGCCGAAACAACTTATGAAATATGGAAGTATCATGTGCAGTGTTTACAAAAGGATAATTTCCAACAAGAACACATAAACCAAGCTGTCAGACTATCATTGAAAGGACAAGCTAAGCGAACTGCAATGAGACTTGGACCCGATGCATCAATATCTGAACTTATAGAGAAATTGGACAGTATCTATGCATCAGTTGAACAATGGGAATTATTGGAACAATTTTACACTGATCGCCAACAACCATCAGAAGATGTGAAATCATGGGGACTTAGGATAGAGGATACATTAAACCGAGCCATCCAAAGAGGATTAGTTAAACATGAGGACTCAAATGTTATGCTATGTGACAAGTTTTGGAGTGGTTTGCAGCCAACATTAAA
>MJUU01053342.1:596302-623424 GCA_002080025.1 Modiolus philippinarum
GACAATTGTCAGGGGGCAATTGTCCAGGGGGCAGTTGTCCGGGGGGCAGTTGTCCGGGGGGCAATTGTCCTAGACCCTATTAGAGCATACAAAAAATATAATAAAAATAAGGGGTCACCGGCTATATAAGAATGAAATATGAAATGTAAAAATCTGCTATTTTGGTTGAAATAATAGGGAAAATTAGCAAATTTTAACAAAATTTTAAATCATTTTAGTTACATCAAATAGATCTTTTTTTAATTTGGTGAATTAATAGCTTATATACTGTTCTTCAATTTCCATGAAAAAAATTTGGGGGTCACCAAACTTATTTTTGAATAAATCACAAAAAACTATTTTTTTCCTTTTATTTCTATACAAATTATCTCCCCTTGATAGATCAGGGGTTAGCTGAGAGGTTCAATATTTTGCGTGGTTACTATAAAAGGTGCATATTTCATCAAATTTAACTATTATAAGACAATGAAAATGGTTTCCGCAACGTTCCCATGGTGAATTCTATTTTAAGTCACATGCGCAAGAATGATGTGCAATTTTAAACTCTAGTACTACCTTAAACAATATTAGAATTTATTCCATACTGAAGAATAACTGCACCCTTAAGGACCTAATTAATTATAACTTTGCATGCTATGTTTGTTGTATTTGTCAAGTCTAAATGTATTCATACAATCAACTTGTGGTTGTTTATCTGTTGTGATTGTCTTACTTTCGTAAGAATTGGTTAGTCTTTTTGTCGGGCAATGAATGAAAGCAATTGTAAGACCACTTAACCAATGAATTTTATGTTTGTTGACGAATCTGTATCCATGTGGGTGATGGGTGATGAAGACATGGATGTAATGTTATTCCACATTTAGCAATGGATTTCTCTCAATGTATTCATTAAAGGGAATGCTAAAATAATTTTCCATTTACTTGTACATAAAATAGCAAACCAGCACTCCTCCTTGTGGTACACAGTTTTGAGCTTACAGATTTAATTTCTAACTCACTTGTACATAAAATGGCACACCAGCACTCCTCCTTGTGGCACACAGTTTGGAGCTCACAGATTTTATTTCTGTCATCAGCTGAGATAACCACACCTTTGGTAGTTTATATAGCTCTTCTATGGAACTCCTAAAAATAATGAACTATTTATTAGAAGGTCTTTCCCATCAAAGCCAACTTGTATGAAGATTCAATTTGGAAATAATTTTTCTCTGTAGACAAATGTAGTGAAAAAAATGTGCTCCTATAATGCTAAAAATGTGCTCATGTTATGCTAAAAATGTAACAGTACAATTCAGTATGTCAGCCATTTCTGACAAGCTATGACTTTTTCATTTTATTTCGACTTTGGACACTTTGAAATTTCAGCTCAATTCTAGGACTGAAAAGTGGTCCTGTTTTCCTTTTCTCTGTATTCAAAATACACAAACACTATTAATATACAACACATTTTCTGTGTGTGTTCTATACTGAGTATAAACTAACCTCCATAACATATCACACAATTTGACAAAACCAGCATAAGCCAATTCAAAGGCCCCTCTGTGTATAGATTCTAACAGCTGGACTTTAAAATAGGATCCAATTTCATCCACCTGGAAAATAAAACAAACTAATAGTAACACTAATAATTCACATTTCTCATATCAGAATTTGACTCCACTATTAATTACAAAATTTTTCATTTCAGTCATTAGTATCTTGTATACCTAGGAACACATCAAAAGATCTGGAGAAAGTGACTAGACAGATCTATGGGCACAGTCATACCTTATTTACCTGGAGACATGTCAGTAAATATAAAGTTACTGATTTGAATGAGTCTACAAAGGGTTCAGTTTAAACCTTATTTATCTGAGAATTTGTTAGCAGCCAAGTAGAATAGATATTCAATAGGTAGAATAAAAACTTTATCTACTTGGGAACATGTCAGTAACCCTGTAGACTCTGGTATAGACAAATGATAGGATAGATGGATCTACATTGGGTACAATATTACTTTATTTACCTGGGAATATGTAAGCAGCTCTGTAGACTCCATTTTAGATTGATCAACAATGGATACAGTATAACCTTATTTACCTGGGAACATGTCAGTAACCCTGAAGACTCTGTTTTAGATAGATTTACAATGGGTACAGCATAACCTTATTTACCTGAGAACATGTCTGGATCTAAAATGGGTACAGTAGAACCTAATTTACCTGGGAACATGTAAGTACTGCATTAGATAGATCTACAATGGGTATAGTAAAGCCTTATCTACCTGAGAACATGTCAGTACTGCTTTGTATGTATCTACACTGAATACAGAAGAATATTATTTACCTGGGAACATGTCAGTAACCCTGCAGACCCTGGTGTAGATGGATCTACAATGGGAACAGTGGTACATATCTGTCCTAACAGTAGTGAAACTTCCTTTATACTTCTCCAGCAACATACAGTTAGATATTCTGGCATGATAGCCATGTCTGCAAATTTCTCCTTTAGATCTGTCAAAATATAAAACAAATGCTAAAAAATGTAATCTGAAAGAATACACAAATTCATTTTATTAGGAACTAGAATGACACTAGAATGACTTATTGATCAAATGTTGTGAAATAACAGTGACTTTCAACTAGGTATCTCATATTCTAATGGGAACAGAAACTATGTATAACTGCATTACATGTTTTCCTTTGTTATGAATCTTGGTCACATAAAGGCTTAATGACAACTGTCACAACACCTAATTATTCAAGGTTTTGAAGGATAACTTAGATAAATGAAGTTTAACAATGACCAGTTTTTTTCACTAATATCCAGGTTTGGATTATTCCTCAGAATTATGCAAATGAAATATCAACTTTATATGGTTTGCAAATATGCTCTTAAGATGTGAAAGAATTAGATTGCAGTTGTTTCAGATATTTTTCTTATGGCTAAAATTAAAACTACTGTGGAAGTACTTTTATTCGTGGACATCAATTTTCGTGGTTTTCATAAATATCACTATTTCGTGGGTATTTAAATTCGTGGTTTGAACCTCCATACATTAAATCCCCGTGGCAAAAATGGATTTCGTTGGGAATTTAATTTCGTGGTTTAAGCGAACCACGAAATCCACGAAAATTGGAACCCCACGAACAATAATACTTTCACAGTAATTAAAATAAACCAACATTTCTGGGATTGATTGTTTCAAAGGATGCTTATAATTTCAGCGGCATTATCATTTCAGCGACATGCGTATATTTTTTACAAAAAGGATATTGTATATTTTCACATTTTATTCACTTAATATTCCTTTTTTTTTTGCTTCAAATATAACTTAACTAAGCAGTCATTTAAATTAGAAATACAACCACACTTAAACCCACTTCGATTTTAAAATATCCGTATTTTATATTTTTACAATAGAATATTTGTATCAATTCATAAGCTTATGAGTAACTTGTATTAATAAAATAACAAATATAGATTTCTCTTAGATATCCATTTCTGTGTGTTTGAATGCAGTTTTCCGACATATTTTAATTCAATTGTCAAACCCAATATTGCCCTCTAAGAGCCGCTTCTAATGTTCAAGACGCTTGTTAAATATATTAGAATCGAAATAGATTATTGCAATTGGGCTCTATGCGAATTAGAACATGGGCAGACCTTATATTTGTCTTCATTTTATACCTCGCTATTGCTTGGTATAAAATATTGACAAATATAAGGTCTGCCTATGTTCTAATTCGCATATAGCCCGCTTGCAATGATCTATTTCTTAAATATAACCTCATATAAAGAAATAAATTAAGTATACATTAATGAAAATTTCCAAAAAAAGGTCAAGAGGAAAAGGTACCAGTTAGAGGTAGTTCTCGAAGGTATTAGTTCAACATCAATGAATACGGGTCTGTTTTGGTAGGAATTCTTGTGTAGCTGTAGTTGAAAATGAGTGCCTCTATACTAGTAAAGGTGCTGAGAAGTAACAGTATTCCTGGCGCATTAAATAGATTAAAGCATACAATTTTCTCATGGAAACACACTATAAATTGACTTGAAGTGTCTGATATCATCCGAGACATGAAAACTGACGACTAGATTTCTTCTTTGACAAAAAGAAATAATCTGGAAATAGAGACAGGTATGTATAGAAGGCCTTATGGATGGGTTCTCAAGTAAAAACTTGACAAAGCCTACATGATCACCCATCTTTGCATTAAAAACTCAAGCTCTGATGATTCTACAATACAAGTACACGAATAGTGATAAATATAGAAAGATACTGAAGCGACAGTCCAAACAATTTCAAATTTTCAAAATGAAAAGTTAATTCTATGAACAATAAATTTGTAACTGTAAATAATATATATTCTGCTAAAATACTACTCCACATCCAGCTTTTACAGGTAAATGATGCTGAATCGATAAAATAAAATGTTGCTGAATTTATATGCTTTTTGTCGCTGAATAAAAAGTGTGAAATGTCGCTGAATTTATCATCTCCGGTTTAAAAACATACCACCAATTGCCTCTACAGGAATATTGCCCTCTGGTGAGGAGTTCTGTACAACAGGGGAGACTATTTCTGATATCTGCAAACATGATTCCAACAAGCTGGTTACAAATTCCTTCCAAAAAGTGATGTCTGTGGAAGGAATTGATCTGCAAAAAAGTTTAAGATGAATTTTTAATATTACAGCATTTCATTTTGACATATAAATTAGAAAAAAAAGTTTATTAATTTTTTTCAATTATTTCAAATCTTACACAATTTTTACTACATATCAAATTTTTACACATTGGTTTTCATTGGGTAGGTATTTTCACCGCCGACCACCCTAATATTACAATTTTTGTTCTTTTGTTTGTTTTTATATATGTTTTACTGTCTTAAGTCGTGATTTAGGTAGTTCATTTAAGCCTTTATACAAAAAAAAAATAATTGATACATGTATTTGCATTTTTAGACCAAACTTTCAAAACGAACACCGCCGACCATCCTTATATTATTTTCTTGCTTTTTGTTTGTTTTTCCAAGACACAAATCCTTGGTTTTTCTATTCTAAATCACGATTTAGGTTGTTCATAGGCATTATTTTTGGAAAAAAATCCAACTATGGCTTTCCCCATCCCATAGGCACAACTGTTTGAAGAAATAAAATCCTCTTTCAAACTGAAATGCAATGGCAAGAACTATAACAATAGTATACTAGAGGCTCACATGAGCCTGTATCGCTCACCTGGTGACTGGTTTTATTCATTGTCACCAAAAGACCATCCATTAATGGCATTATTATCCATACTTTACATCAGTTCACCAGATGTTTAGATTTTATCTGCACTGAAGAGACATAAGTTGTCGAAATGCGCATATGCAGAAAATAAATTCACAATAACTTCGGTATCTAGTTATTTGTTACCACTGGGTCGATGCCTCTGCTGGTGGACTGTTAGTCCCCGAGGGTATTCATCAGCCCAGTAGTCAGTACTTCGGTGCTGACCCGAAAGCCGATACTATTTGGAACCTTGCAATATCTAAATTTTTGTAAATTTTGTTGAAAACTAAGGAGTATCTCCCTCATGCAAAGCTCTGTCCTTAGCTTATTTTGGCTTTTTCATTTAGATTATATTGGTTATTTGTTCTCTATCAGTTTTTAACATCTTCGAATTTATGGTTTTCCAAATGTTTAGATTTTATCTGCACTGAAGAGACATAAGTTGTCGAAATGCACATACGCAGAAAATAAATTCACAGTAACTTCGGTATTTAGTTATATGTTACAGTTTCTGACATACATACTTAAGTCACAAGCTTTGAAGGAAACCACCCAAGGACTATTGTGACCAAGTTTGGTTCCCATTGGCTCTGTAGTTTCAGAGAAGATCTTTGAATGCATTTCACATGGGGTCACTATGTTACACTATGTTTCTCCCTGGCGGCCATCTTGGATGAGGTATGAACATAAAAATCATAAACTTTAAAGGCAACCACCAATGGACTATTGTAACCAAGTTTGGTTCAAATTGGCTCAATAGTTTCAAAGATCTTTAAATGCATTTCAGATAGGGTCCTTATGTTAAACTATGATCCTTGCTGACGGCCATCTTGGATGATGTACCAACATAAAAATGACAAACTTTGAAGTGGATAACCAATGGGCTATTGTGACCAAGTTTGGTTCCAATTGGCCCATTAGTTTCAGAGAAGATCTTTGAAAGCATTTCAGATAGGGTCCTTATGTTAAACTATGTTCCTCGCTGGCGGCATCTTGGATGATGTACCAACATAAAAATCACAAACTTTGAACTGGATCACCAATGGACTATTGTGACAAAGTTTGGTTCCAATTGGCTCATTTGTTTCAGATAAGGAGATCTTTGAATGCATTTCACATAGGGTCCTTATATTAAACCATGTTCTTCGCTGGCGGCCATCTTGGATGAGGTATGAACATAAAAATCAACTTTGAAGGGGACCACCAATGGACTATTGTGACCAAGTTTGGTTCCAATTGGCTTGGTAATTTCAGAGAAGAAGATGTTTGAATGCATTTCACATAGGGTCCTTATGTTAAACTATGTTCTTCTCTGGCGGCCATCCTGGATGAGGTATGAACATAAAAATCACAAACTTTGAAGTGGATCACCAATGGACTATTGTGACAAAGTAGAGTTCCAATTGGCTCAGTAGTTTCAGAGAAAAAGATCTTCGAATGCCTTTCCCGTAGGGTCCCTATGTTAAACTATGTTCCCCGCTGGCAGCCATCTTGGATGAGGTATGAACATAAAAATCACAAACTTTGAAGTGGATCACCAATGGACTATTGTGACCAAGTTTGGTTCCAATTGGCTCAGTAGTTTCAGAGAAAAAGATCTTCGAATGCCTTTCCCCTTTGGATCACCAATGGACTATTGTGACCAAGTTTGGTTCCAATTGGCTCAGTAGTTTCAGAGAAAAAGATCTTCGAATGCCTTTCCCATAGGGTCCCTATGTTAAACTATATTCCCCGCTGGCGGCCATCTTGGATGAGGTATGAACATAAAAATCACAAACTTTGAAGTGGATCACCAATGGTCTATTGTGACCAAGTTTGGTTCCAATTGGCTCAGTAGTTTCAGAGAAAAAGATCTTCGAATGCCTTTCCCCATAGGGTCCCTATGTTAAACTATGTTCCCCGCTGGCAGCCATCTTGGATGAGATGCCAACCTGCTGGACATCTGTAGAAATTGTAGTCCTCGATAAGCTTAACACTTTTTCAATTCAAGCTTAACCTCTATCAAAAATAGTTTTTGAAATAAAAGTAAAAACGTATAAAAATCGTGAAAATTCAACAAAAAAAGGGGCTATAACTCCTAAATGGGTCGTCAGATTTTTTTCAAAATTGCAGGACATGTAGATCTTATTACGCTGACCATTTTATAATTTAAACTTTACACCTATCATCTATCATTGTCAATATATAAGACGAAAAGTAACAAAACAGTGTTTTCCTTTTTCGCCAAACGAAAGGTGGTCGTTTTGAAATTGAGGGTAGCCGGCTATGATAGCCGGCTGCCATAGCCGGCTTTGTAGATTTGCAGTATTCGCGTGCTGTATTTTGGTAATGCATATAAAAAAATTGATTTATTTTTACTTGATACATTTGTAATGAAATAAAAGTAATAAATTTTTGTTTTGTTGTCATTCAGTTTTAAATCCATTCATGTTTATTTTGAGGTTTTCACTTTTTAATGAGTATGGCAAACTTTTGCTTTCTATCCATGACCGTTTTTGTCGTATTTTAGTTATATGGAACTAAAATGTGATTCGTTTGTTAGCATATTTATCGGTCGTTTTTGTCATCCCGTTGGTTTCGTACTCGCTGTTTTGATCGTTTCCTCGTGCCATATTCAAATTGTATGGCAGTCCCCATTTTGATGATTTCTTCATAGGTTCGAACTCATTGCTTTGAATAATTTCATCCGGTAGCTTTCCTTTTCGTTCTGTACAAAAGAAAACATCGATTCTGTTTCTTTTTGTTCGGATCCGCCGTTTTGTCTAATGAAAACAACTCGCAAGTCAGCTGATTTGAATACTAACAACGGAACTACGACGGTGCGGAACTGAAAAATATCCGTTTTTACCAACCACCTTGACGAAGGCAAAGGTGGTCGGCCTGCAAAAAAACCTGGTCGGCAAAGCCAGCTTAAATGGCGAATGGAAAACACTGCAAAAAAAATGGAAATTTTGTGGAAAAAGGGCAATAACTCCAAGACCAATTATCGGATATTCTCCAAAATTGCAGGGTGGGTAGATCTCATCATGCTGATCCTTTTTAACCCCTTGTCAGATTTTTTATATCTGTAAAGGTTTTTGAGTTATTTGCAAAAAACAGAAATTTACCCCTATGTTCTATTTTTAGTAACAGCCGCCATAAAAATCAACAAACTTTAAAGTGCATACCCTGGTGATGATTCAGGCCAAGTTTGGTTAATATTGGCCCAGTAGTTTCAGAGGAGAAGATCTTTGAATAAAAGTTAACGGACGGACGGACGACGGACGGCGGACGCCGAGTGATGGCAAAAGCTCACATGGCCTTTGGCCAGGTGAGCTAATAAAAGCATACTTCCACAGTGCATATCTCGAGAAATATACCAAACACAACTGTAAAGATGTATAATATTGACATCTTAAAATGGAAAGTAATTTTTGTAACTCTATTTAATTAATTAATTGATCTGTTTGTAATTTTATGCGGTCAGCGGTCTATGTGATTTGCATATTTAATACCGGCGAAGAGGCATCTAGGATACCACTGTGTTTATTCATATTTTAATAGTTTCTATAGAAATAAAAAGTATCATTGTATAAATTAATAGTATATCAGCATATATATTCAAACTTAAATGCTTTATTTACTTGTTAGTTTATGATTTTTAAGTGGTCTGCGGTGGTCGGTGGTGTTCGGTGGTGGTCGGCGGTGAATATACCTACCAGTTTTCATTTGCTTTGCAAGTTTTTTTAATATAAAATTGTTTTATCCGCTGAAAGTTTTGACATCACTCAATCAAACATGTGAGCAACATGAAGTTGACATCTGAAATAATATATCTGACACCATGTAAAAATAGAGTATAATTATTTGTTAATAACCTGAAGTTGAAACCTTTCATGACACAACTTAAACTATGCAAAGTATACTATGTAATCTTGGATAAATGGTTTGTTAGTTACATGAAGTTGATGTCTTACATGACATATTTTATACTATGTAATGTAAGAAATAATGATTTGTTAGTCATCTCAAGTTTACATCTTGCATGACATATTTGTACTATCCTACTAAATTGTAGGATAGATACTTGAAGTTGCATGACATATCTTTTACTACATGTTTGTAACATGCATTGTATTATAATTACCTGAAGTTAACATCTTGCATGACATATCTGATACTATGTAGTGTTGGATATAATGGTTTGTTACAGGCAGCTATCATCAGACTTTGTTTCGCTAACTTAATTTGATTCTTCAAATAATGTGACAACCAAAATAGCAGATATAAAACTCTTCCTGATTGGCCATCTTGTATTTTTGGTATTACTTCCTGAATACATATCTCTCCTTCTGTTTGGCTGTGTGTTGTCTCAGATAAAGTTTCCTGACAGAATGTGATAGATGACCTTGACTTTAACATGACGATATAAAATTCTGTTTGTAATAGTAAAACTTTAAATAAATATGCTGCAGTAGTGCAGTCTTGTGGTCGTGTACTTCCTGCAAGGTTCATAGCAGTTTCAAATAGACTGTCAACTCTGTCGAATGGCTGAAATAGACAATAAAATGTTATACAGTACAGCAGGGAATATATATATATAGCAAGGATATGACACTTCTAGTTACTGTGAACTGGGAAATCTAGTGGCAGTTTAATTTTTCGCGATTTTCTCGTTTGGAATGAAAGGACGAAAATAAAACGATGCGAAGATATTTGTCAATTATAGAAGTCAATGGTCAACAATTTGGCAGTGTGAATTCAAAACTACGCTAAAAATTTCCAGGTTGGCAGTAAGTCTGTGTTTATATAGGAATAAAAGTAATTTTGGAGGAGCTTATCAATGTGTAAACACAGCCAACTCATCCACAAACTGAATTATGTCAATGAGTTGGCCACGTTTACACAGCAATAAACTCCTAAAAAATTACTTTTATTTCTTATAATTCCAATTAACTAAAATAAGTGTTGTTGTAGTATTAGACATCATCATATACAGCACTTCATTACTTTGGTGCAGATTAATCGAAAAAAAGCATTTATCAAGAAATTATTTCTTGTTCAGTAAATGGTGGTTTACAGTGCGAGATGATCCGTGTAAGATCAATGCACGAGACCTTGTCTTACACGGTTAAATGGCCAAACATATGTGTTCATTTTTGTGATAAAACAATTGTTTCCATGACTACACGTCATAAAAACACCTGACATCACAATGTAAAGTACACTCAAATGGCGACGACGTTGTTCACATGGTATAAGTTTGCAGATAATTCTTTTCGTGTTTTATGGAAGAAATAGGAACTTACATTTGTACATTCGATCAAAAATATAGATCTGGATATCTTTCACTCGTGTAAGAAATTCTTTTCCTCTCGTTTAGCTACACTCCACTCGAGAAAAGAAGAAATTTCTTACACTCGTGACAGATATCCCAATCTTTAACTTGACCTGATGCAAGATCCTATCATTCTTTTTCATGACGTTATTCAGTGAAATTGGACTTTAAATAACAATTGGAATTACATGTTGTAGGAACCTGGGACTTCACTGAAATAAATCATTACCATTTCTTGATCGTTTTCCTTTTAAGAAGCCTTATTTATGAATAAGGCTTAAAAAGAGTCCAAGCTCAAGAAAAACATTTAGCTCGGACTCCTTTGTAAGCCTTATTCATGAGTAAAGCTTTGTGGAGTATTTCTATGTACCAAGTTAGTTAAATATATAGTCAAAGGGGAGATAATTTTCTTTTCAATATCCAAATTCTAATTTAATTACCGTATAGCGGATTATTTTCTCGGGTCAAAAATTTCGTGGATTTGAGTGTAAATGTATGCCAAAAATTCAAGCGTTTTAAATTTTCGCAGATTATAAAAGATCTTATATATATCCTAAGGATATATACAATATTTGCTGAATTTATTTTCGCAATTCAAGTCCATCGCGAAAATATGCGAAAATTAAAACCCAGCGAAAATTACCCGCTATATGGTATATCTTCCCTTTGACCATAAATAGCTATGTTAGTACATGTAGATAATCAACAAATGTTTCTCATTATCTGTCAGTGACATATTCCATTTGGCTAAAACTGCATTGAACTTACTTGTCTCATAATGGGTAATTCAGAACAATATTTCAATAGTTTGTATGCCTCCATTTTATTGTCTTCAAATGTATCAGTCAAACAGTCTACCAGAGTATTGAAATCATCACCAACAAACTTGTCATTCACAGTAAAACCTGGAGAACAAAACAATGAAAAGTATTTAAAATATGAAAATTACGTGTCCATTTAAAAATATCAATATGTCTGTAAAGAGAGCTACAGTCGAATCTCGTTGTGTTGAACTCGTTTGTTTTGAAAACTCAGATGTGTCGGAAGAACATTGTCGGTCCCGACAAATTTCCCCTTGGATTAATGATTACTCAAACTCAGTTCATTTGAAATCTAGGATAACTCGAGTATAAAATATGTTTCCATCTACATTCAAAATTTCAAAAGTTAAAAAAAAATATTTGTAAGAAATGGTAACTTCTCTAATAAATTGTCTACAAATCCTTTAAAGGTGTCAATAACCAATTAATTTGATGGCTAGCTTTTATATATTACCTGTCAGACAAGCAAAACTAAACCTTGCTATTGTTTGATTATGCCCAACTGAATTTAAAATACCCAAGCGTCCATTTATTGGAAATAAGATTATCAGTGTAGATTAAGATAATAAAAATTACAGGTTTTTTACAGGTTCATTTTGAAGAGACAGCTTCTAAGTGAAGGTCAAACAGTCTATAATTTTGTCAGATATTTTTATGTCTTGATTCGTTTCAACAGCAACATTTTGTAATTTTCATTGACACTAATCTGTCTCTTTTAAGACTTATAGTGGTGTTTGAAATTTCTGTCAGTGCTTTCTGTTTGACTGAATAGATCTTATTATGTTTGTCCATGATTGTTTTTTGCCATAAAATGCATCAGTTAAACTGTTAACTGAGAGGGTAAAGGCATTTTACAGAAAAAGGCTGTTGTCTGTTGTTTATCTCCCAAGGATAAAATGACTTAATCTCCACCTCAGACATCTCAAACCTTGGATATCTCGAACAATTTCAGATAGTCCCTTCAATTTAAAATAAGGGGGCCTGGGTGGCGAGTGGTTAAGGTAGTTCTACTACCTATACAACCACTGTAGTCTATCACCACTGCGATGTGAGATGTGCCCCACTTTGTACATTACAAAAAAGGGTGCACTCAACATCGTAAGTGATAAGGTATGTCAGTTACCTGCCCAAGGTCGGTGGTTCTATCCGGGCACTCCGGCTTCCTCCACCACTAAAACTGACCGTCACAAAATAGCTGAAATACTGCTGAAAATGACATTAAACCCAATATCAATCAATAAATCAATCAATCAATTTTGACTTATCAAGGTTCCACTGTATTTATAATGTCCATCAATATTTGTAGCACAACCTTTCATACTACTTTAGATGCTAAATGAGCTTTCAAATGCCCAAAAGTAGGAAATCTGTGTTTGTATATTTTATTTGCATGTTTGTGTGTGAGGTAAAATAAGTCTAACAATGGCACTATATCAATTTACCCTGGATCTACTAACTGGCAATATGACAGGTGCTGTATACAGTGCAGGACATGATTACCCTTCCGGAACACCCGACATTACAACGACTTCACACTGTGATTGTTTTAGGTTTGAGTTGTATCTGTCATGTTTGTGTGTTTTGTGGGTTCTTCCATCATCTAGAGTTCTAGTTTTTGCCCTGTTTCTGGACTTTGATATATGTAACCTGCTTGTGCTTTGTTCCTTCAGTATACTACTTCCATTGTTCTGATCCAATAAACAGACAACTCACCAGCTGATGTAGTACCATATATATCTACCAACAAAGTTAGGCCATTCAGGCAGGTGGTCCTCCTAGCAAAGGATGATCCAGGATACAGAGAGCTAAACAGATGTCTTGTCAGCCATGATAAAAATATCTGCAAATACACAGAAGTGCTGTCAGCCTCATCACTTATATTATTTCTGTGTATTCTATCCATTGTAGATTATCTCATTCAATTAAGGGGAAAATCAGTAAAACGGTGTTACAAATTAAAAGAATACAACTTTTTTGTTTATATGACAAGATTAAAGAGGATATAATTGTAGAGTCATATAATCTAATTTAAACTGGACAACAATTTTTCACCATAAAATTGTAATTTGAAAATGCTTCCTGCGAATACTTTGGATTATGATGTTTTTTTTTTTGTTTGATTGAAATGTCTAATTTTTGTATAAAATGAAACTTCCAGGTAAAATCTTTATGAATGGAAAAAACGGAGCAAGTCTTGCAGACCCAATTTAGAGTAGAATTTTCATTTTATTTCCAGATAAATTTCAGCTTTATAGTTATCACTGCTTTGCTATTTTTTACATTGTGAATATGTATAGGTTAAGAAAGCAATTACCGTCTAATTAATCATTTTACCTTCTATATAAATACATAGACAGGAATAAAAGCCCTGTCCTTGATAAACTGGAGTTTTCTATGTATCGTGTGTGTTTTTGTCACATGTACATTTACTCAATATCCTTTCATTTTTCCTATAAACAGCAATTATAACCATTTATAATTGTACCATTACAACACTTACTTTATACTGTTCTAGGTTATCTCTGTAAATCTGTGACTGGTTCCCTATAGACTTCTTGAACTGTCGTAACAGGACAGTCTCACTTTCTTTCATTCTACCAAGAAGCTAAAATTGAATGAAATTTATGTTCAAATTATTGTACACTAGAGTGTCGCATAAATGGCAGCCAGTTATACCCCGTTCATTTAACCCTGAATCAATATGGCATGTGCAAATTTAAGCGTGTGTTGACACAATACAGTTGTGGACACAGAACAAATGTGGACACAATACAAGTATGGAATCAATGACATACCTCCCCCTTTTTTCCCAGAAAATATTCAAACACAAATTATCTCCCTTCAAAATTTCAGAAAGCAACTTATATTACTTCATGCACATCTTTGGGTGGTATACTACAACTGTAACATTTCATAAAAATCCTCCTTAACTTTGTTTTGGAGAGGATGGGTTATAAATATACATAATAATATAATGCAAAATGAAATAGTGTAATTTCAAAGGCTCACGCAATTCATTATATTATTTTGCAAGTATTATATTCAGGATTTGCTCAGGATTCCAGGACAGACTCCTTCATACCCATCCTCATCTATGTAAATAACATTTCAATAATTATGGTACAGGTTTCAGTGAAAATATCTAAGCCTGAACTTGAATCCATTTTAACTGCATAAAAACAAGTTTATATAAATGTCAAACCAACCTTCTTTAGATGTGACAACATTTGTTGTCTAAATGCAGGTGATTGGCTGTTTAAGTTCCATGGTAAAAACTGTTTAATCAGTCCTAATTCCCAGTCATTTATTACAGCAGTGGTCTTATGACTCTCACATACAAAAGCAAAGGCATCTAGTCTGACCTAAAATGATGGACAATTACATCAAAGTTTAGCAAAAAAATGATTCAAAGCAATATAGATTTATCAAAATCAAAGACTCAGAATATAAACCAAACAATTAGCAGTTAAACAAGAATAAATTTCGGTAGAAAGAAATGATAAAATTCTCTTGAAAGCAAGGGCAACAATCTAATTGAGGACTGAACACCTGTATTCTTTCTCTCTACACTTGTTCAAAATATTATCAAAATTTCCATTAAACTTTAATAACAATGCACCATAACAAAAATATAAATATTGTATATTCAATAGCCTATGTGATCAGAATAAAGAAATATTTATTTAACGTTATTATTAAGTTGAAATAGAATATTATTAGTTACACAGTGCGGAATTGTCCTGATACAGAAATTTATTGGGTCAATAAAATTCGCCTCTCCCGAAATGAATTTTATTGATCTGATAAATTCTGTATTAGGGCGATTCAGCACTGTGTAAAGAATTTATCCTGATTTCCCAAAGAAAGACAATCAACATCCTGTAACAATTAGTTTTTGTGATTCCTAATAAATTTTGTATTAGGACAATACCACTTAGTAATAGTAGAATGCATGTAATTTATCCTGATTTTGAAATTACATCTTAACTTCTTTTAATAAGTATTTGCACACTATACATAGTTTCATATTAAAAGGCAATAAAATTTGATGATGATAAACCGTGAATAATATCGTTCCTTCTCATGAATGAATAAATCCTATACAATACATGCATCACAAGTTCAATAGTCAATAGCCCTCTCCACCATACATTGCAAGAAAACATGGACAAGACACTGTTGAAGGGTCTTTGGAGCTAACTAATTCATCCTGTTCAGAATTAAAACCAGGTACAAAAACAGCCTTGCTTATTATTATTTTACTTACAAGTAACATCAGGTTTATACAAACAGATAAATTATGGTCGGTCAACAGTAAAGCCAACTGGAGCTGTTATGTTCTTTCTTTAGACGACAATTCATGTTCAACCATTTCACTTTGAGCCATATACAACAACACACAAAAAGTGAAATAATGAAACAATATTTTGACTGTCATTCTCAAAATTCCTTGTTCTTGGGTGGATTGGCCATCACAGATTTACGGTTTGTGCGAGGTTTTCTTTACATGGCCCATGCATGTTAATTTATCATTGGCAGAATGTTCAAACCAGGGAATAATGTTCAATCATTTCAACTGCAATCATCATCATGAATCTCTGTGAAATCTGGATGAAATCAACAAATCAGCGTAGGGAAAAGAAACACCTGGAACTTTCACATCCTTCAAATATGTATAATTCTCCACTGTTTAGGAGAACTGTGGTAATTACTATGGTACACAGTTTTAACATGTAAATTTTTCCTTACAAAGTTTGCAAGTGACAGGCCAGCATTGCAGTTGCCATCTTGAAAATACAAAGGGACGTAACCCAAAACAGTCAAATTTTTTTTATTGGGTCAATGGCATAAGGGAAGCTAATTCGAATAGACTCAATACGGAAATTTGTTAGGACAGTATCAGCCAATCAAATCGGAGAAATACTATGAAATCAGGATAAAATTTTTATAATGAGGCAAACCCATGTATTTTTACCTGTTCCCCTATATGACACAATGCTTGTTGTAACAGTGATATATTTATCAAATCATTCACATTCTGTGTTGACTCCAACTGTTTATCTAACAATCCCATAATTCTGGCTCTACGTAAACACATCACTAAAGATGACATTTGTGACGAATCTGAAAAATTAATATTAATGTTACTGTAAATCATGCATACTATTCTGGGAAAAATGTGTTATCAATTTAATTTAAGATTTCATCATCAGAAAATTCAAAACCATTCTATATTTTTTTTCAAATTAATACAAAATTTTAACAGAAAATTGTTTATTTACATTTCTATTTTGTTGTGCACAAAAACTGAACTCTATATTACGTCTACAAATATATGTATCAGGTATTTAATAATAAGACTTGTAAATGTGAGGAACTCTTTCTAATGTAATGCTCATTCTCATATATATATATTTCTAATGAATATCAAGTCAGTTATTATATATAATAGTCTCTAACATTGTTTCCAGTTTATTATGCATATTTCTCAAATTGAGATACTGTGAATTCATTTTTATTCGTGGGGTACCAATTTTCATGGTTTTCGTGGGTTCTACAAACCATGAATTAAAATACTGAACGAAATATGATTTCACAAAATCAGATATGTCAAAAAATAAGTAAATATGCAATCCCTTGAACCTTTAATATCATCAAAACAAGTTCAAATGCTTTATTTTCAAATGTTTTTCATTTAACAAATTAGCGGTAACTGGCTTCCTTTTTTATTTTGTTTTTTTTTCAACCACGTTATAAAGTAATGATTTCAATCTAGACGTTTGGACAACAATCATCTCAATTAAGTTTGGCTATGATATTCTTAATTAAACTTTTAATCAGTTCTACTAAAAAGAACAAGCTTATTTCGCAATTAATACAGGTGTCTATTTATAAATAATGATAGGAGTTATAATATGCCATTTGTTTCAAAATAACATAATGCCCACACTTTACTATGAATTGCTAATTACAGGTGACACTTTAATTATGGTTACAGTTCTGATTTTTTTTATCTTCTGACATCAATATTGAAGAAATGAATTTTTGAATTGATATCTTCATTTATTTATATTTTATATTTTTTTAACAAGTAGCAATCCACGAATTTATGTATACCACGAAATGTCTTTTTTTCTCTAACCACTAAAATTGATACCCACGAAATTAAATGAATTCACAGTAGATAAATTTTTCACATTTTAAAGTTCCAGGTGTACCGAGAACTTTAAAATGTGAAAATTTAACTATCAAAATTTGAGAAATTATCCTAATAAACTAGAAAACAATGTTAGAGATTATTTTCCAATATCTACTAAATTTATCTGATGTAAAGTGATCTCTGTAGTCTCCATTCTAAAATATGTCACCATTTTGTTGCTACCATCATTGCTATGTGTATCATTGCGCCATTCATTGAAAGATATATTTTTTGATAAAAATGTCATATAACCAATAAATTGAGTTATTCTATAATATATAAATACTCATGGTAAAGTTGCATTGACATTAAAATGAATAAAAAAGGATATTCACTCGACAGAAAGGATATTCACTCCATGAAAAAGATATTCACCGCGGGAAACGTCACGTGCGACATATTTTTAGAAAAAGGGAAATCCCGTATTTATATCGTCCAATCACATTGCTATGTAGCATTGTCGCGTGACAACGTCATCGGCATCACTAAAAACAGAATTGCTTCATCTAAAGAAAAGAAGATCAGCGAAAATGGTGCAAAAATGCAAAGAGGAAGACACTTAAAATACGAAACAAGTCAGCGTAACACTGGTAAAGGCGTTCACACAATATTTTGGGAAAAAATCTCCCGACGGATGCCGACAACACATAGCGCAGAATCGTCGCACATTACACAGATGCAAGGAGTGAAAAGGAAGAACACAAGCATTCATTTAAAAGACAGAAATCATCGATTATTTAGGATAAAAAATTTATTCTTTAAATAAAGTCTTTAAAGAACGTTCGCTTGTTTCATTAAAATGTCAATTCCCTCCCTTCTTCACAATCTCCCACCAGTGACGAACAATGGAAAAAAGCCAAAAACTCAGTGTTAGCTAGAATCTGTAAATTTCTGACAGTAAAGATATTAATAATGTTATATTTATTGTTTTACTTATCCTCCAAATATTTTTGGAACAGTATATATTTCATTTATTTTATGCAAATGTTCAAAGCCTCTTTAATCAGTAATTCGACACCCATAGAAAATTTCTAGGTGTATAGTATAATACATAATAAAAAGAATTATTATGTATTTATCGGATAATAGAATAAAACAGTTACTGTCTTTAGTTTCGGTAAATGTGCAGTGTTATTGACTTTTGGGAAAACAGATATTCACCTCGCCATGCGGCTCGATGAATATCTGTTTCCCCAAAAGTCAATAACACTGCACATTTACCTCAACAAAAGACAGTAACTGTATATTATCTTAGTCATTAGAATGCAAAAACAATTTTTCTAGGCAATGATGCAGGTGTTAATTTCAACAACATCTGGTTGCAATATTTCTGGAAACTGAAACAAGATATTTACATGATTGACCAATTGCAATTGAGAACAAATCATAACACACATGTTAGCTATTGTTTGGATAACTAATCCGCCAGGAAGTTTTTAAATTTGCTAGAAATTAGAGAAAATTATTTTCCTGTTACAGATTTCTAAACAAAATTCTACCTTTTTTTGCTGTATACAGTCAAACTTGACTTAGCGTTAACCTTAAATAAGCAGCCAATTGATTTTAAAGGTTACCTTTTACAGTTCCCTCTGTAGTATATTTCATATTAAATGACCTGATTTTAAAGGCCAGTTTGACTCCTTCTCAAAGGTGACCTCTTAAGGTAGATCGGTAGTCTTCCGCCATTTTGAATTCGTTATTTATGTTGTTGTGGTATTATCTGCTTTTGAAATATTCAAATACTTTTATTTGTAATAAATCAATCAATACTATATTCATAATACAATATGCAAAGGACCTACATGGAGTTGAATTTACATGTCTTTATCTAATAAGACGAGGCATGGTAACTTGATAATTGAATAAGTTGGAACAAGATATTTGAAAAAGGGAGATAATCTGATAAAAATATATTACAAAGATATCACTATAAAAATTCACATTTTATAGATTTTATGGAAAACAAAGTCGGTGACCCCCATTTTTCTTTATATTTTTTGAAAGTATGTTCAATATACCTGTTTTTCCCTATATATTCATTAGAAATATTTGATTATTTTGATATCAGTTATTTTAAAAACAAGCACTTTGACCCCCCTTTTTTATTTTTTTATTTCAATGCTTATATAATAAGGAAACTTTCCTGAGGAAATAAAGAAAATCTATGGAAAAAATTTTTGGACTACCCATCTACCTTAAGTCAAGTATCACTGTATTTGAAGCTGTTGTCCCCTAATGTATCTATTGACAGTGACAGTGATTGTAAGAGCACTTTGCCAGTTTAATTGATGTTTATTGACAATCCCGCACCCATGACCAAGAAAGACATGGATGTAGCGTTGCTCGACAATTAGCAAAGAATTCCGCTTAAACCGGTGCTAGGGGCTGTCTTGAACTTACTATGAGGTATGAGCAAATCTCATTGTTGAAAGCCTCGTGGTGACTTCAAGATGAAGAACAACAATAAAAGCGTTGTTCCTTTGCTTGTTCTTTACCATGTATTTGTAGAGACTTTGTCTCATGTGCATTTACTCCATATCCTTTTATTCACCATCTAATGTCATGTTTTTAATGCAATGAAGCAAAAACAAGACATATATATTAAAGTCTTAGTATATGCACTAGTAGAATGCTGTATGTTTACTAATAACAGTCTGCAAAATTAAATGATTGAAAATCTATGCTATACTTCAAATCAACTTTGTATTTGATATACATGTATAATTCAAACACGAATGTAAATAAACAACATACTTGTCTGACTAGATAATTTCTCTAAAATGTACTGTAGTAAATCCTTATATTTCTTTAACAATTTTGTCAAAATATACTGAAAAAGAATAAAATTACTGCAACAATGTAAGTGTTTACTGAAACAGGGCAAAAGTACATACAAAACTGCCAAATTAGGCCATACAAAAATAATGATTAGATTCTCAGGCCATTTTTCAGAAAAAATGATGAGGCAGGGAGGCAGAACATTTTTATTTTTATTGGTTCAAAATCATGATGAGGCATCTTTTTACATTGCTGAAATGCCCAAAAAGTAATGAGGCAGGTGATTTTGTTTTTTTTTTATTATTTGAAACTTAAATAAAAAAGGAAAATTAGTTCTCAGAAAAGAGATGAGGCAGGTGCCTGAGAAGCTAATGTATTTTTTATTTTGCCTTAGATATCATCCTTTCATTTAATTCTAAAAAAATCAAATTTCTTATACATGTATATATACTCAACATCAGAAGAAATGCACCACTTTGTCCATGCTACTCAGATACCTTAATCTTTTATAAATCGATTCCTTGTATCTATTATCTAAATTTCAAAGGTTGAGAACAAGCAAGTTCAGTTTTGTAGAATGAAATCTCATTTCAAAGAAGCAGCAAAAAAATTTTGTTGAGTCTGTAGGAAATTAAATATCAAAGAATTGTTCTCCTAAGAATAAACTTGTTCAAAATTTGTATGGTCAACAGCTATCAAAACAGTTATTTCTGTTCCTCTCTTGCATTTGTGAACACAAAAGGTTCAATTTTCATTTGTTTCTAATCATTTTTTTATTATTTTATTGAAAAAGTTGTTTTTTGAGTGATTGAAATTGAAAATTCAAAAATGTTACATTTTTTCAAGATAAGTGTTTTGACTCATGTTCATTTACTCCATATCCTTTTGTAAAAAACAATTAAAAGTAGAATAAGGAACAACTGAGAATGGTTTGTTAAACGACTAAACTCTGACAGATTTGATAGATATCTATTAAGATTTCTACTAATTTAATGGAAAGGGCTACAAGGTCAGTTTGCTATTCTCATGTTTAGGTAAGAAAAGCAGCTTAATATTGCCGACTCAATAGGGTCTGTAAGTCTCGTCATGTGACTCACGAGAATCCACGATAAACAGGCAATTCAAAAACTATTCCCGCCAAAACATGACGTCTGAGCATTATGACGTTCAAATTTGTGTTTGAAACGTCATATATCTTTGTTTGAAATGTAATTTCCGGGTACAATTTTTGATCCCGGAAGTTCCAAAATTGTACGAGACTTACAGGCCCTATAGCCAGGGACACCAAAACATGATGCGTTATAACATACTGATTCTTTGTCAATTGTTGCAGCAGATCATGTTTGTATGTACATTTAACAATGAATGACCAAGTATTGTAATTTGGGCTTGAAGTACCAAGGAAATCTCTCAATGGCAAAAACCTTTACTACCGTGTGTCAAAAGTGAGAAATATTTCTCATACTTACTTCTATAACATTATTTATTTGTTGTTTGTCCTGCCCCGCCAGGACATTAAGTAATGGATCAATCCATACTGACTTCCATGTCTCTGTCTGATGTTTACTACATAACTGTATATATAACTCACTAGCCTGTCAAATATAATAACAGTATAATATCTGGTATTTTTAATGATACAAAATTTAATCACCGATCAAGGACACAGAACAAAATTGACTGAAAATTTGGATTTTCATTTTTGTGACAAGATGTGTTTGTGAAACAGTACATATGCCCCCAGATTCTACAGTTAAATATATGAAAATATCCAATTTTACCCATTTTTGACCTCTGTGACCTTGACCTTTGACCTATTTTTTTCATATTTATGTAAAAGTCTATCATACATATTTCAAAAGTTGTTGATTATCATAAAAACACCCAATTCAACCCCTTTATTCTGTAACAGATGAAGCCCTTTGGGTCTCTTGTTTATTAAAATGGTTTAATTGTGAAATGCATCTGTTTAAACATGCTATAAGAAATCTACAGAGGAATAGTGCATCAAGATCCGACAAAAAAAAAAAAAAAAAATTTGTTTGTCCCCTTTGGGCCTCTTGTTTCTAAAAAACGGTAAATGCTACCACAAATCTGTCGACATTCTATAAATGTGCAATTTTATAAGCAATAACATAAAACAAACCCCATCTCAATAGGATGAATAATAAGGATTCTGCAGTCAAATATGTGAAAAAAGCTAATTTCACCCCTTTTTAACCTCTGTGATCTTGACCTTTGACCTGACCTAATTTTTTTTGCATATTTATGTTCCTCTTGACTAGACCTATACACTTGCAAAGTATGAAAAGTCTACTTCACATAGTTCAAAACTTATAGCCAAGATTAAAGTTTCGGATGCACAGACAAACAGACAGACAGGACAAAAACAATATGCCCCCCATCCTCGATTTGGGGGCATAAAAAGAAGGTCTGACAGTCATGATTCTAAATTCAATCATTTTCTAAAGAACATATTTGTCAAATTTAATTATTTGTAAATGTATACCTATGTGTAAACCAGAGGCTCAGAGACTAAGCCTGTATCGCTCACCTGACAAAATGCTTCTATGCCATGAGTGACCAAAAATGAGGTCAAATGTTTAGCTATGTTGTCTATTAGCATCCACGTTTTTTGTCTGATCCTATTGAAATGAATAATTTTTGCAAAGGACCTATACAAATAGTTAAATTTGCTTGATTTGTTTCAGAGATGATGATTAAAAGGATGGTTATCTCAAACCTGACTCAAATGCTAAACTATGTTCTGCACTGGAAGCCATGTTTTTTATCGGATGGAAATGAAATGAGCAATTTTTGTAAAGTACCTTCTGTGTAAAGATTGGTTGAATTTGCGTCAGTGGTATCAGAGGAGAAAATGAAAATGTGATTTTCCCATAGGGTCTAATGTTAAACTATGTTTTGTGATGGCGGCCATGTTTTCGGCAATCTATGTGAAGGACCTTCCATACACCATTCCTGTAAAGTTTGGTTCAATTTGTTTAAGTAGTTTCAGAGGAGATAGCAAATATATGCTTTTCCCATAGGGTTCCATGTTTTTAAACTATGTTCTGTGCTGGCGCCCATGTTTTTCAGCAAATCAATTTCTGTAATCTAAGTAAAGGACCTTCCATACATCATTCCTGTAAAGTTTGTTTCAATTTGCTTCAGTAGCTTCAGAGGAGATAGCAAATATATGCTTTTCCCATAGGGTCCAATGTTGAACTATTTTCTGAGCTGGCGGCCATGATTTTTGGCGTATCGGAAAAATTTCGGTAATCTAAGTAAAGGACCTTCCATACATCATTCCTCTAAAGTTTGGTTCAATTTGCTTCAGTAGCTTCAGAAGTTATCCAATGTATGCTTTTTCCCATAGGGTTCAATGTTAAACTATGTTCTGCGCTGGCATCCATGTTTTTTGACAGATCGGAAAATTTCGGCAATCTACGTAAAGGACCTTCCATACATCATTCCTGTAAAGTTTGGTTCAATTTGCTTCAGTAGCTTCAGAGGAGATAGCAAATATATGCTTTTCCCATAGGGTCCCTTGTTAAACTATGTTAAGCGCTGGCAGCCATGTTTTTTGGCGGATGACAAAAATTTCGGTAATCTAAGTAAGGAACCTTCCATACATCATTCCTGTAAAGTTTGGTTCAGTTTTGTTCTGTTGTTTCAGAAGAGATAGCCTAAATGTGCATTTTCCCATAGGGTCCAATGTTAAAACTATGTTCGGCCCTGGCGGCCATGTTTTTTGGCGGATCAGAAAAATTTCGGCAATCTTTGTGAAGGACCTACCATACATCATTGCTGTGAAGATTGGTTAAAATTGGTCCAGTGGTTTCAGAGGAGATAGTCAAAATGTGAAAAGTTTACGGACGACGACGACGGATGACAGACACCAAGAGATGGCAAAAGCTCACATGGCCTTTGGCCAGGTGAGCTAAAAAGGGTAATAAGATAAACATCCATCCACAGGTAACTTACAACAGATGTTGCCACATGGCATAATTCTTAATATTATATACTCATTTAAATATCTATAATCTGATTTGTTCAAATCGTGTCACATGACATTTGAGATTTCGCTGGGTCAACCGGCTAGCGTTGGGTCGCATAGGAAGGTCAACCGGTGAACAAGAAAATTCGATATAATATAACAGTTACCACCCTGGATAGTGTGTAACCCAGCGGTTTCTCTCCCCTAGAAATTAAGGTCACCCTCGAGCAAGCTCTCGGGTGACCTTAATATCTCGGGGAGAGAAACCACTGGGTCACACACTATCTAGGGTGGTAATTGTATAACATAACACTGAAAACTATTTACATTGGCTGAAGTAAATTTTTATGGCATCAATTACAAGATTGATATTGCATGAAAGTTACAGCAAACAAACATTTAATATTCAACGCCAAATAAAAGAAAATGTGTCCATGGGACATGGATGCCCCCATCATGTAGATATATCGGCAAACAGGAAGTAGATGAGTGACAGACTTAAAAAGGGGAGACACAGTACAACTCATCATACTAAAGCTTCATACCAAATATCAAATCATTCCTGCATACACAAGCTGAGAAATCCTTGATGAATTTTGGACCTACGTAAAGACGGATAGACTGACAAGGGTAGAACTTTACGCCACCAGTCCCCTAACGGCATAGGCATTAAAAACTTGAATGTGTTATTCTCTTTCATATTTATTATGTTCAAATGGAAATAACACTACTGCATATAACAATTCTTTGGCATCAATTGTCAATTAAATGGCTGCAAACTACTGTTTAGTTGCAACACTCCCATGTCCACAGCAAACTCACTGTTATCAAATTTAACAGCAAATTGAAGAAATAAAAAGTGGATGTTCTGAGGTAAATAACAAAAAATATATATTTATATATATAGAAATGATAAAAACTGATGACGGCATGTCCTCTACAAAGTATATATAATGTGTGGTGTTATAGTAATAATGATGTTTGTATCTGAAGACCAAATATAATGCCTTCGCAAAATGAAGATGCTCAGGCATAATATGGATGGGTAGACTGACAGGTAGAACAGTATGTCTCTTAATTTTTTGTCATTTTCTAATTTTCCAATACATTTGTGTTACTTACATGGCAGGCTAATGCATGCTCACTCATCTGTGACAATATTGTAGCTGACATATTAGGAGCATGCTGTAAAATATTGGCTGTCCCTAATATCTGGACTAACATACACAGCATGCCATATTTGCCTTTACTGGACCAGCTGACTTCAAACAACAATTTCTTTGTCAAACTTTGGAGAAAGTGATCTGAATATATGTCTACAATGAATATAAGAAAGAAATGAATCTTTGTTTTCAATACGCTAATCTGTCTCATGTAAATATTTACTATTATTCCCTAATTCATTCAAGATTAATTATTATTTGATTGTTCAAAGTTGTGAATTTATGTCTCATAGACATTTCCAATTAAAACATTCTGGTCATTTACTTGGCTTTGCTTTTCAGGATAAAAATAAAATTACTACAAATGTTCTGCAAGTTGTCAATGAACTGCAGTATACCTTGGACACTGAACTCTATTTCTATTCAGATTTTGTTATTCTGTGAATCATGGTCAATCATAGTCCCCTCAAAACAGAAGCCAACCCTCCATACAAAGGCCAAAACATAAAAAATTGGAAAAATACACACAGCTTCAACATTCCAGTCTTGAACCCAATTCTTATAAGAAGAAAACTACTTTTCAACTATTTTGCCCCTCCCAACAAAGGCCCCTCCCACCTTAGGATCAGATAGATGATGCAAAAGGAGTGTCCTGATAAAGGAAGAACTATTGTATAACTTGATATAAAGTAATGACAAGTGTTCAAAAATTAAATGTCACAATATTTTCTTTCTGATGAATTAAGCAAAAATAGATTGCTCACGAAAAATGCTGTTTATAGGATTAAAATTGCTAATAGATACTATTATCAAAACAGAGAGAAAGAGTACTGCAGTAGTTCATGTATTCCGAACTATATCAATAAACGTAAATTTTATTAAAATTTTAAGAGTAACATATAGACTCTTAATTCTGTCAAGAAATCTGATTTTAGAAGTTTGTTTTTATTTTGTATGAATTTTAGACACTTAAGAAAATATATCCAGTTACTGTTACCTGATGAAGATGCCACTGTATGTATCTGTAGGACATTTTCAAATATCTCTCTAGCTATGATTCTTATAACCTACATAAAACAAAATGCTCCAATGAATCTTTTTTTAAATGTTTTAATCCTGCTTCATTAAAGATATAGCAACCACTGGAAGATCAGCTATCTAAAATATACTGTGAAAGTACTTCTAAGAGAAACTGGCAATATATCTAGGTAATAAATGACATATAAAAATATGTGACTTTTTGAAAAATGGACCTTGAAAATTGATGGCAATAAGTGAGTGAATAGAGGCAGTGTTACAAGATAATTTGTCTTTAAATTTCATGGTTTCAGTCAACTAAGAAATCCATTAAAATTCTAACCCAAACAATAATAGAACTTTCACGATACTTGCTATATAGCAGAAATTGTTGCCCGAAACTTTGTTTGTTTTTGTTTAATTGTTTTGTCAGCCATGAATTGTCTCCATGTAAACACTTTCCTAGTCTGAAGAAGGAATAATATATAATTACATAATAGTGAAATGTTACAAAATTTGGACTGCCCAAGGGTTGTGATATGGACCAGGAAAACTGATATGGCCTGAGCAGAAGG
>MJUU01053342.1:626436-640008 GCA_002080025.1 Modiolus philippinarum
ATCTTTGATCTGCTCTCATGTAAGAAGCTTTTAATCTCATCTTAAATTCATAATGAACAGAAAGTTGTACATGAATGTCAATTAAAGGACATCACTTGGCACCAAAATTTTTATCAATTGGATGTTTATAAACTAAAAGAATTTTAAGAAGAAATGTGTAGCAACCTACATCAGTAGTATCTTCCCACACTGTCCATACATACGACATCACTGTTTGTATGATCTGTCCATTTCCTTGTAGTAAGTTTTTTTGTTTTTCTGACACAATACCTGATTTAATGCTGGAACTAAAATAAAACAGAAAGTTTTTAACATTAAACATTTCTTTGCAACTTGTTCAGTTTGATATCACTTGGACAAAATTGCATATAAAGTTGAGATTTGTATAAAACTCTGAAGAAAGAGAGATGATAAGATGTTTAACATTAAGAGTTAAAAATTCTGACATATCATTGGTTTTATACTGATCAGCTGACATGTACAATTCTGGAGTATGGAAAGCGCCGGTCCGATTTTGTGATATTGACGGTCAATATCAGCTGGAAATCGGACTGCGGGATTTGAGTTGACTTCACTTTTATAATACACATTCAACTTAAACGGTAATAAACAAATGACAACAAACAACAATTTTAACATTTAATGTCAATGTTTTTGATCAAGTACAGTAACATTATTTTACAAGTGCTTAAAAACTAACGATTTGAAGTTTATTCAATGAAAAGAAGTTAAAAGCAGAGACCTGATTGCAAAAGATCAATCTTGCTTTTTGTTACATATTTAAACAATGTGACTGAAAAGGAAGACACTTTTGACATTAATGTAGCTGTGGCTTTGATATATGTCTTTTTTCATGTTTTACAGGATTTATCATTTGTTTATTGTAATAATATTCTTCTTTTTGTTGAATAAAGCATCAGGTCAGTGCCCTATTGTTGTATTATATAGATTAATATTTCTTCAATGCAATAAACACAATAGTAAATGCCATTATTGGCAATATCACAAATTTTGACTGCCCTCCAGTTGTGATATGGACCAGGAAACTAATGACCCTCGCCTTCGGCTCAGGCCATATCAGTTTCCATGGTCCATATCACAACCCTTGGGCAGTCCAAATTTTGTGATATTGCCTTAAATGTCATTTACTATTGTGTAATTATAAGTGTACCCTTGTAAAGCCTAGCTGGTAAGTTCAACAGTTTTATATTCAAGACAGATTATTCTCACTAAATCTGTTATGAGGGATACAAAAAATTCTTTTCTGATAAGTTTAATAGTATACTATTTCCACCCCCTCCCACAGTACATATACTCTCTAATGGTAAACGAGTTATGAATGCAAGAAAAATAAGCAAACACCATTGTAAATGCAAGATGTTGAAAATCTAGAAAACCCTTGGGTTAGACTTTTTCTCTGACAGGGCAAGTCTCATCAAAGAAATATTGAAATCTTACCTTTGGGTGCACTTTCACCAATGTGAGATTCTTAAAATCTTTCACATTTGCTCCCTCAAGTTATAACAAGAAAAACTGTTACAAGTAGCTGATATACGATTGAGTGTGTCAGCAGGATATATCCTAAACATTCAATACCCTTTATCTTACATTTCATTATTTGTTTTTAATCTAATAAAGATACAATAAAGGCTTGCTTATAATTGGCATGTGACTAAATTTAACTAAAACCATGGTATTATAAGTAAACCTTCACTTACAGACACTTTGCTGTCCACATGTTGTAACACTTGACCAACAGGAGTTTATTTATAGAATCTGTAAACCTAAAATACAATTGTTATAATAAATTGTACTTTCATACAACCTTTTCATACCACAAAAAAGTTAAGAAAACATCTTATTTCTTTTGAAAATTAAAATTAATTTGGATGTTGATATCATGGAAACACAACACCTAGCCTCTTTTTTAATGTATTACCATGGCATTCCATATCATCAGAAGTCCATTATTAGTAGAAGTCTGCAGCTTGTTCAATATGTATTGTGACGGCGTTGTCCCCAGATTAGGCCGTTATCAGTAAAATTGTCTACAGGGGGTTCCTCCCAATTTAGTTCGTATAGTATGGAATGATGGGTAAAAGTGTTATCACAAAAACAAGTACTTGTTAATTAATCACAGTCGATTAATCATTTAAGTTCTAACATATGAAAATGAGAAATGTCAACACTGTTCAACCCACCAAGGGTAGAATTCTCTCCAAAATAGGAAAACACAATTGAATGGAAGTTTATTGCCGAAAATAATGCAAAAAGATTTCGTATTATTATCATAATTTGAAGAAATTTGTAGCAAGATTGATATGGAAATTTCAAAATGAAAAATAAATCATTTAAAAACTTTTTTTCCCCAAAAAAAGTTTATACGATAAATTTATTGACTGTATAATGTTGTGAATGTATGTGGATTTTCGAGAAAATAATAGCAGAAGAAACGGTCATCGAAAAGAATCCTGAATAATGGAATTGAAATTACACAGCAATGCCACACGTATTTAGTAAATGTGCTGATATTATAATTCGCATTATTCACGCGAAAGCGTTTAGAGAACTTTATACTCTTGTTTGCTATGCGGCACGAAAAAAATATTTCAACATTTGTCGAGACAATCTCTGCGACACTACTATTTTATACTAAGTACATTGTAGATAGCTAGGATCCATTCTTTTATATATCATTGATACGCATTTCATTGCATTAATACAAACTATTGTTATTTTAACAACCTCACCAAAAGTAATTCCGAGATATTTAGCATACCAGCTATAGTTTTAGTGTCGGTATATCGAGGCTGTATCTTGATAAGCAAAAAAGTTCACAAAATGAAAAAAAAGAAACAATGCAATCTTATTCATGTTTGAACATTATATACACTACTTTCCACAATTGGACACAATTCAGTCTACTTTCTCTACATAGTACAAAAACTTGCTATATTGGAAAGTTTTTTTTTTCATTATTATTATATTTTCTATTATTTCAATTTCTAATTGAACCGTTTATTTTGTATGCATATATGTATCTATTTTGTAGTTTTATATAGAGACATCTGTCATTAATCGGTTATCAATTATCACACTAATCTGAAAACTGACGGGGTAGAGCCTTACACGCTGCGAATATAAAATGTCCTTGTGGATTTTGCATATATTAAATGTACCCATCATGCAACAATTATTTTCTGGCCATGAATTTTTCGTTACTATATTTAGTCTTCTCACGAAATCTCGCTTGAATAACAGCGATAGTCTGGGGACAACGCCGTCTACTGATGTATTACAAATTGCTGACTTCTACTAATAATGGACTTCTGATATCATGTTTAAAACATGTCATTCACTACTGCAAACTGTACACCTAACAGAGGATTTTTTTCTGTTTTGAAGTGTTTTTTGTGTTGAAGGTATAAATGTTACATTGAAGAGGGATATTAGGCATAAATAATGTTGATTTCATTATTACTTCAGGAATTGAAATTTGATGGTTTAAACCTCAAAAACATGAAAATCATAGCATTACTAATCTTAACTTCCAGCAAAGTGTGAAATTTGAACATAAATCAGAGAAAACATGCTCAAAACAAATTCAACTAGTCATAAAAACACTTACCCTTCTCTTGTTATCTGTTGAACTGATATAAACACATAGTCGAATAACAAACACTTCCCATTATTTAGTTCTCCAACAAGTTCAGACAATTCTAAGATTGAAAGTGTACCATACAGTAAACACATTTTACATGTTAGGTTACCTCCCTTTCTAAGTTTGACAAAGTCATTATCAACATCAGTAAAGTCTAATTCTTCAAATATATACTCCACAACCTGAAATAATTAAAACTCTTTATAGAATGTGTAAGTGTTTCCCTGTAATGCAGTCTGCTGCATACCTGTTAACCCTCCTGCATTATATGGGAGACTCACGCTTTTTGGACTCTACTCCCGCATAGTGTCTTACTCCTGTGCAGGAGACCAAAATCTCCCACTTTAGACTTTGCCTCCCCCTTATGAAAATATATATGAAACCTTTCTTTTACAGATAATTATCCACAGTGAAGCATTTATTAGACCTAATTATTGGGTTAGCCTTCCCGTTAAATAAATACTTTTATGGCAACGTTTACCTGATGATCTAATTAATTAACCTGGTCAATCAGGCCTTACCAGTATGATTATTTGTTGTCAAATGACTTTAAAAATAGTGTTTTGAATATATCAGATCTGTTTTTACTCTCAATTTTTTTAAATTTAATTATGAATGCTTAGTAGGCTATTAATCAAAACACGTCTGGTTGTCTCCCCTTTATTTTTCATGTTTAGCTATAACATTTTTTTTAATCAATACTGAGATATAATGCTGTTCCCAAGCAAATGTTTTATAAATAAACAAGAGGAAAGCTGTCAATGTGACAGCAAACTGGGTTTTCTATTACATGGACAATATATCTTACACATGGGTTGATCCTGATTATTTGAAATGTACTTATAATTTTCATTAGTATTCAATGTTAAACCTTCCACCAAAGTAGCCTATTTCTGAAAGTTCAGCAACTTGGACTTTAATCAAAAAGGAAAATAAAAGTACTGTGCACCACTCTGATACAGATACAAAAATTTGATGTAAAATTGACTAAGTTCAACAACTGATATTTTTGACATAAATTATCAAAATCAAAGTAGAATGAACACCTTTGATATATGTACAATTTATCTGCAAAATAAAAACATCCTGTCTCAAATTCTGTAGGATATTTGCTCCGGATAATGGTGTACCCTATTGTTAAAAATTTGACGTAAAAATGACTAAGTTCAACAACTGATATTTTTGACATAAATTATCAAAAATCAAAATCAAAGTACCATGCACACCTTTGATATATGTACAATTGATCTGCAAAACGAAAAATTTCTGTTTCAAATAATGTAGGAGATTTGCTCCGGACAAAGGGGGTACCCTATTGTTAAAAATTTGACGTAAAAATGACTAAGTTCAACAACTGATATTTTTGGCATAAATTACTGTGAAGTACTATTGTTTGTGGGGTTCCAATTTTTGTGGATTTTGTGGTTTGCTTAAACCACGATATTAAGTTCCCAACGAAATGCATTTTTCCCATAGAGTTTTAATGTATAGAATTCAAAACCACAAATTTAAGTACCCATGAAATAGTGATATTTATGAAAACCACGAAAATTGATGTCCACGAATAAAAGTAAAATCAAAATCAAAGTACCATGCACACCTTTGATATATGTACAATTGATCTTCAAAATAAAAACTTCCTGTCTCAAATACTGTACGAGATTTGATCCGGACAAATGATGTACCCATTTGGCAGCCGTCCGCCCGCTGCCCGCCTGCCCACCCGCCTGCCATTTTCACCATTTTAATAACCAGATTTTTCCGATAGAAAACCCAGTTAAAAAAATGTTAAAAAGATGTTTAAAACCTTATTTGCTTATATTTTTACAAAATATTGTTCTACTTTCATACCAATCGACTGCATCAAAATCAAATCATAAACTTTTAAATAGACTCTATGTAGTTACAAACTTAAGAAGTGTTGACTGCTTCATCTGGTATAATATTCCAGACATCAACTGATGTTATTAAATACTTAAAATTCTTTCTCTTCTGATTGGATAGATGTATAAATTACTTCTAGTGAGAAAACGTTATGTTCACCGCTCAATTATGCACGCGAGGTAGACATAACATTTATCACTGCTGTCATGTACCCAAAAATAGATCAGGGGAAACCCGACGTCACATACCGTTATGTCACACTTCAGCGTGTACCCATATATAGTAACAAGGAAAATTTATTTCCCTAAAGTACAAACAGTGTCAAGAGTATCAAAAGAATGAAATGCAAAAACTGTTTTGGAACAAACCATTATTCATTTAATAAAACAATTGATGACTTTTGATTTCGGTTAAAACCACAATTTTACAACCTGCGAGATCTGATAATCACCTCGGCCGTAACCGGCCTCAGTAATTATGACATCTCTTGGGTTGTTAAATTGTGGTATTAACCTCCTCAAAAGTCATTAATTGTATATTGATACATTGTCATTGAAATATAGTAATTGAAATGCTGAAGAAAACAACATCAAAATAGCTATAAACCAAAAATATTAAGTATACAAAACAAGAATATACAAATTAAAAGATATCTAAAAATGACAAAAGGGAGAAAAAAGGGTTAAATTTTGAGATTTCCCTCTTTGCATGTCCAGGAGGTTAACAGGTATGCAGCTGACAAAACAATTGAATTTGGAAAGGTTCCCTGCCAATCATAATGTCTGTTGATTACTGGTATATTCATTTTATTTGAGATTGCATACTATATGTGACACTGGTATTCTTCATGTACCAGAAAGTTTATAAACTGAACCACATTCTATATTGCGCTTTGTTTTTTGTGATCTTCAGGAGTAAATCATAGATTTTACTATTGCAAACACCCCTTTTTTGGGCTCAATTTGACACATTAATCTTTAATTTGACACCTCAGGTCATTGAAACCAACATTGTTATCTTATGATTTTCATTTTTCTGAGCAGAAAAACTGATTTTTAATACTAGACATAACATCAGTAGGATTTGACAGATCTAATTTTTATATATTCATTATATCATAACCAAGCTTAAACACACTTAACTCTTAATGAGCTGAACAAATTTCTGCAATAATGTTAATATGTTTCCCATATTTAACTGTGTATTTTGTAGGACTAGATTTTGTTGGAGATGAAATTTACAAGTTATATACATGTACAAAATATATACCTTTGATAAAACTGTATCTGGATACTGCAGTCTAACTAATAAAATAACATTTATAGCACACGTTGTCTTACAATCCATCAAAAAATCATCTGTAACAGAAGTATATATATAATTAGTTAAAACATATCAAAACTTAGGTAATCAATGATTTCAAAAGTTCACTTTATTATGGCAAATGATCACAAACACTTTATTTTTCCTTGATGCTGACGTACCAATAGGGATGCATGCATACACAAGGTTAGGTAATCTTGCTGCAATATGTACACAAGATGATAACTTGAATGTAGGTCAATCAAGCAGAAAATGTAGGCCAATGTGACCTAAATTTGTATGGAAGCTGACAAACCATCAAAACTGCATGTACATGTAAGGATAGATGATCCTACCATGTACAGTAAATGGGTTGTTAACTTGGGCGTAAGTTTGAATATAAGTCAATAATGCAGAAAATGTAGGTCAAAGTGACCTAATTGTGCCTGGATCCTGATCCAACACCAAAAATATCTGCAGTTATTCTAGTTGCATGTGCCTTTCGATTTTGAAATATAAACCCAAAAAGCTTATAACTTTTTTGTCTAGCCTTGACTATCATTTTATCTTTTTTTTTATACTTACTAGTATGTAAGATGTCTATATCAAGTTTCATTAATTTTGATGTAATCATGTTAATTTCTTCTCTTCCTTTCATCTTCAGTGTAGTGGCACATTTCTGTAGGATTCTGTTTCCTACCTGTATACTGGCCAGGCAATTATGCATCAGTTCATTTTGTCTTACAGATGACTGGGTAGTCCTATAAGTAAAAATAAATGCATAACAATTTATTTATTTCAGTGGAACCTCTGAAAACTGGCCACTGTTGGGACTAAATGAATCAACCAGTTTTGAAAGGTTCCTGTTTTCGGAATCTGGACATCTATATATAGATGTCTTATATATACTTATATATACTGTAAGTGTGAGACATGATTCTAAGGTTAATTAGGATGTGAGTTAATGTTTTTCTGTATGTTTTCTTGCAGTCTTGTAATTATCAATCAAGAACTGTCAAAATGCAATTATTTATCAACAAAGATGGCAGAAGACATATTGACACCTCTGATGTTAAATAAAGTTGGTCTATTTTATTTTCAGCCAAAATCTTGTATAGTTTTAAGAGTTTAATTAAACAAAAAATATACCAATCTATACAGCTTGAATTTTAATTTAGCTATAAAAGTAAAAATTCCAGGCCACAACCAGTCGTTTGGTTTATAGAGGAATCCAGTTTGTGAGGATTTGGTTTCAGAGGGCTCAATTCTATCATCAACTTTCAACATGCATCATATCATTTATCAAGAAAAACAAGAATCAATATTTTCCTTCATACCAATTTTTTGTAGTTTTTGAGGATAAGGTCAAAACACAAAATTAGATATGTAAAAAGGGGACTTATTTTAGTTTTGAAAATAAATTTCTTAACCACAAATTTCACTATCTTTTCCAAAAAGCAAAATTCTGCGACAATCATGAAAAAAAAATTCACCAATGTAACAAAAACTCTAAATTCTTTATATTCTCCATTGTACTATTTTAGGGTTTAAATTCTTTTTCACTATGTATCTTTATGTGGTTGGATTCTTATTCTAATAATTGATCACTTAACTTTTGATAATGTGCTAAACAGGTCAATAAATCGTCATATGTGCAAGTCCTATGGTCTCACATGTAAGGAAAACTATGTACTCATCTCTCTATATGTACAAGATATTGATTTTGTTAAAACGTTGAATAAAGCCCCATGCTATCTCCCGCCAAATCTGTTTGGCATACAATTCTCAGTGTTTACCATTTATCATGAGAGAAAAAGATTACACCACTTTATCCCGATTATTACCATATTTTATCCACCCTCGATAGTTAAATCTAAATTTTTTAAAATGCTTAGCAAGCCTCGAAATTAAATTTAACTATCTCTAGTGGATAAAATATGGTAATGAACGGGATCTTGTGGTGTAATCTATATTTAACCTTGAAGGCATGGAAATGAAAGTTATTTTGTATACACATGTGAATGTTTCAACAGGCTCTAAATACAGATACTAGTATTGGTACACTTATATATAGGTCACCTGTTTTCTGTTAAAAATGTGGATAATATCTGTGATATAGACCGAAGTACATCTATACACCTGTTGTTTATACAGATCTCCCCTGTAAATATAGAATTCTATTTTATATCAATTAGATAATAACAATAACCAATCAGCTACCAAACAGATCTTTCAAAATGATAAATGCCTCACTGACTGTGTGACAGGTGCTGCATGCAGGGCAGGACAAGCTTACCCTTCAGGAGCACCCTATGTCACTCTGTTTTTTTTTAGAGTTCACGCTGTTGGTGCTTTAGTTTTTTGTGTTGTATTTGTAGTGTTTGTGTTTTGTGGGCATGTGGTGTCTTTGGTCTCCAGTCTTCAGATGTTCTTACTTTTGCCTTGTCTCTGGACTTTGACTTGTGTAATCTTGTGCTTTGTTCCTTCGGTATTCTACTGCTGTTGTTCAACATCAAATTCATATTTCAATGTGCTCTGTATTAGTTTCTACCTTTTAATAAAACACAGAATTTATGCTTTTGCTTTTTGTATTTGTTGCGTCATTGACATTTTCCTAAAATTTCTTTGTTCTTATTTTGAATCTAATACATTCCTTTTATTATTTTCAAGATTGTATATTCAAAAGTAACAATGTCCATGATAGTTCTTTAGAAAGCAGGATTTCCCGGAACATTTTTTAAGATTACAATAAAATTATTGCTTATGACAATTTTCATCCAGAGTAAAAAAAAATATAGATGGCATGCTACCCTGACCCCAAGACAGACATGCATGGAGGTCTCTGGTAATGGCCTTATGTGCTACCCAGCACAAAGAGGAATATAAAGTAAGTAAGTATACTACCTAGACAAGACTTTTGTCAATATACGACCCTATAGTGGAAAATAAAGTTGAAATTAGGTGAGTGGAAGAACAGATGGATGTACAAACTGACCCAGAGATGAACAAGGGTGGAACAATATGCACCATAACTTTTCATAAGAAATGTACATAGCAATGTCTATCGGTAGTATCTTTCAGTCTTACACAAATTCACAAGTTATTTCTTGTTACATTGAAACAAAGCTGACGATGTCTAATATAACCAGGGATAGGTTTAAATGCTCTCTCTTTTGCCTGTGACAAGTAAAATCTGTGAAGGGCAAGTTAAATTTGATGCTGACTTGTCAGCTTGTCAAATTTAAATTTTAATTAATTTGAATTATCTTCAGTGCTTAATATGGAAGGGCAAAGTTATTAAAGGAAGGGCAAGTAATATTTATTGGTGACTTGTCCCATGGGGAAGTTGATGATTCATTTCTAAATCAAACCCTGTATAACATTTACAGAATTATTTACCTAACTTGAAATTGTCCAATAATTCAGCAACAGTATCTATGTACTTCCTGAGGTCTATGGTACACTTCTCTAGACACTGTACTTTACAACAGTCGAGATGGTAAACCAACTGTTGTATGATATGGTCACATATCTGTGATGGAAGATTTTGGAAGGCACTGTAAAAATATAAAGAATATACATGTATGACCCTGTTACGGCCCTGTCACACTATAAAACATAGTGCAGTATGCCAACGTGTCTTACAAGCTAGTGTTCTTTGTGTTAGTCAGGGGAATGTCCTCAACATGTTACAAAATGTAGATACATGCAGGCATGTGCTGTCTGATTTTTACATAGCTGGCTCATTGTCAAAACTGTCAACATATATCTGCTTCACTTAACAAACCTTTCTTCGGAAGAAATATCATAATTATTTGCATAATTTTCAATTGTTATAAAATCTTTATTCTGTTCTGAACAAAAACTGTAATATTTGTTCCTCTGGAACCAATTTCCTATAATATTTTATCATTATGGAACAAATATCATTAAGGAGCAAATAGCACATGACAGCAACAGTTCAACCCTTAACTTCCACCTAACAAAATGAATATGACTTAGATCACTTTCTATTTCAAATCGTGAAGAATGAATATCAAGTAAGTTATAAAATTCTCTGAAATGTTATTGTTGTAGGAAAAACACTAAATGTTTTCACAGCCTAAGTGTATGAAATAACGGACTACATAGACAATTGTCCATAGTTCAAAATGTGAACATAATGCACATTGTTACACTGAGCAGACCGATAGAGCCATATTTTATAGAAATTTATGTGACAAATCATTTTTAATACGAAAATCAATTAAAAATTCACAATACTTAAAAATAATATATATACCTGATTATAACTTTCTTTATTTGATGTTTGGTTGGAAATGTAAAGTAAATCTCAACTAATGAGTTAAGAACATGGGTTATGTCCCCTTCATTTGATTTCAATGATGTACACACCTGGAAATGTATAAAATACGACAATCAATAAAACTCAAACTACTAAGTAAGTAAACAAACCATTGATTCAACATACAATTTACATATACCAAAGTTTCTTCTTAAGCAAACTTTGTGTATTAAGTACAATGCAATGAAGTGAGTGGCTTAATCAGAATATATAGACAATATATTGCAAGTGTCTTAGAATACCAACTGTATTTATACAAGGCTTAGAAACAGATTGAAGTACAGCTTTTTGCGAGCATTTCAATCTGTTTCGTGCCAAGTACAAATACATTTGATATCTAAAGACAGTAACTATATATTGTTTTTATCCCGCAATACATAAAACAACTTCATTTAATGGAAAATATAATCTAAAATTAATATTTTGGGGATTTCTGTCTGTCCATAAATACCGCAAGTGGGCATGGTTTAAATCAATGTACTGTATAATATACAAGATATAGCTGTGAACAATACAGCACAGCAATATATCATTGCAGGCTAAAATCTAATTATGTATAATTAATGAATTAATTATCTGAAGAAAGACATAATGCCACAATAAAAAATCTCCTAGATTCCGATCCCCTCCTGTCCTGATTTTTTTCTTTTCAGGCCATTCAAAAGAATTTATAATGTTTTTTTGCTCATTTATGGTCATTTTCTGTAATTTTTCACTTAGTTGGATGAGAATCTGGGAATATAATGGCCTCAAAAAACATTTACACCATATCACCATTTAATCAGATTATAAACATAAGTTACGTTTTCTTTTTTTCAAACCATACCTCTCTGACAACAGATATCTGTTCCTTTACGTTCTGTGTAACTCTTATCTTGTTAAGCTTCTCAAAATATTGGTCCCCTGTAATTAAAACAGTTAAGTATTATGCTTTTTGTCAGGTACATGTCCTGGCACAGGTGAGAAATAGTTCATACATGCACAATTGACTGATCACAAATATTTTTAATAATTATCTAACCTTACCTTTTCAAAATGGGCATTACTTTCTGCATTTTATTGTCCATTGTGTATGACCTTACCGGTCTACTAGTTCCTATTGTGTAACCAATTTAACAATTTGAGTAAGCTGTACCTATTATTTTTATGAACAACTGGTATTGCTGGACTACAACATATATTGGAAAAAGTTTTTGGTGGATAGCTTTTGTTAACCAATCAACACAATCAGGATCCTTTTGAATTGTCTGACAATACTATTGTATATCAATCTGTTATGGCCTGGGGTGGTTTTACCTTGATCTGTTGATAAAAATAGGGACTATAAATAGTTTACATTTAATGAAAAAATGTTGCACTTTTTTAAAATTCTTAAAATTACATAATTCAAAAATAAATATTGCAGAATAAATAAAGGGAATTTGAATTAATTGTCATTTTTTTCTTTCATTAATTAAATAGATTTATTTTTCTATAAGGTAATACTTTATCAAGGTAAAACCACCCCAGGCCATAACAGATTGATATACAATAGTATTGTCAGACAATTCAAAAGGATCCTGATTGTGTTGATTGGTTAACAAAAGCTATCCACCAAAAACTTTTTCCAATATATGTTGTAGTCCAGCAATACCAGTTGTTCATAAAAATAATAGGTACAGCTTACTCAAATTGTTAAATTGGTTACACAATAGGAACTAGTAGACCGGTAAGGTTATACACAATGGACTATAAAATTAAACTGGTATGTTATATTCAGGACCTAATATAAATATAAATATTCAGCATGAGAATATATAGTTCCTTACAAAAAAATACAAACCTAATTGAATGAAGCTCTCTTGTTTGCCAAGTTGAATGATGGGTTGAAGCAGCTTTCTAGCACCAGTGACAGGAAGGATGTACGACTTGATATGAACATGATCTTAAGAGACATACTTTCCTTAATACTAGGTGCTTTAAACTGCTATTATGATGCTTCAAGATTATTTATTTATTTCACAAATGAAGACAACATCTAATCCTGTTATTTAATTTAATCATTAGTATTTCTTTTGTAAACATTGTTCTTTTCTGTAGATATTCAGCTCATACGTATGCATGGATGGGAGACATACTGTCTTCACTGTGGATGTCTATCAAAATTAAGTTTCACTCGTTTGAAGAAACTTCCAAGAATTTTACGTTAAAAAATGGGATATTTACTCTTTAAGATGTTATCTAAGGAATGTAATGTATGATTGTCAATCTTGTAGAAATAGTAACTCTAAAAGGGCAATTTAATTCCTGTCATCTTTGTATTGTGCTATTTATACTCCAGCCAAACAGTAATGATAATTTAAACTCAGTAAAATAAATAGACAGATTAGAAATATGAATT
>MJUU01053342.1:642211-656059 GCA_002080025.1 Modiolus philippinarum
ATTTTATCAGTATAAAGCTCTTTGTATTGGGTTAATATTCATATATAATTTATGCAGGAAAGATTTTTAACAGTACTGATAAATTTTGACTGATGTGACCATGCTCGTGCAATTTTTAGAAATAAATTTTTGAGTTCAAACACTAAACTTTTCCCTCTGAATTTTACAACTCAATTTTCAACTAAATTTAAAGAAAAATATACCATGATTGGAATCGAAGTTTCATCTTTTCAATCATATAAATTTTGTAGCATTAAATATTTTGGGGAAAATAGAAAGTGTACTGAAAAAAACGTCATGAAGTGTAAAATTTTGCGGTATATTTCTAAAAAATTTAAAACTATCCAAGTTTCAGAGCAAAGTTTGTGTACTTTGGAATAAATTTATTTTACAAAACATATACTATGATTTTCAGCAATCTTTTTTCTATAAAATGGTGTTCTTTGTATTAAAATCGGTGGAAAATGTAGCTGTAAAGTGTACTTAAACTTTCCTATGTTTCAACAGAGAAATGCTAAAAAAAACGACGATTTACAGGTAAATCTGCCGAGACACCGAAATTGTAAGAAATGTGAATGTTTCAAATCCCTGTTATATTAGTCCCAGTGAAGACCAATAATTTACATGTATGGTTTAACATGTTATTGTAGGGTTTAATTGATACACAAATAACTATAATTTGAATCAATATATGTTTAGATAATATACAGTTACTGTCTTTTGTTGAGGTAAATGTGCAGTGTTATTGACTTTTGGGGAAACAGATATTCATCGAGCCGCATGGCGAGGTGAATATCTGTTTTCCCAAAAGCCAATAACACTGCATATTTACCGAAACTAAAGACAGTAACTGTTTTATTCTATTATCCGATAAATACATTATAATTCTTTTTATTATGTATTATACTATACACCTAGAAATTTTCTATGGGAGTCGAATTAAAGAGGCTTTGGACATTGCATAAAATAAATGAAATATATACTTTTCAAAAAATATTTTGAGGATAAGTAAAACAATAAATATAACATTATTATTATCTTTACTGTCAGAAATTTACAGATTCTAGCTAACACTGAGTTTTCGGCATTTTTCCATTTTTCCATTGTTCGTCACTGGTGGGAGAATGTGAAGAAGGGAGTAAATTGACATTTTAATGTAACAAGCGAACGTTCTTTAAAGACTTTATTTAAAGAATAATTTTTTTATCCTAAATAATCGATGATTTCTGTCTTTAAATGAATGCTTGTGTTCTTCCTTTTCACTCCTTGCATCTGTGTAATGTGCGACGATTCTGCTCTATGTGTTGTCGACATCCGTCGGGAGATTTTTTCCCAAAATATTGTGTGAACGGCTTTACCAGTGTTACGCTGACTTGTTTCGTATTTTAAGTGTCTTCCTCTTTGCATATTTGCACCATTTTCGCTGATCTTCTTTTCTTTAGATGAAGCAATTCTGTTTTTAGTGATGCCGATGACGTTGTCACGCGACAATGTTACATAGCAATGTGATTGGACGATATAAATACGGGATTTCCCTTTTTCTAAAAATATGTCGCACGTGACGTTTCCCGTGGTGAATATCTTTTTCATGGAGTGAATATCCTTTTTTATTCATTTTAATGTCAATGTAACTTTACCATTAGTATTTATATATTATAGAATAATAATTAATTATTGCTTAATTGGCATTTGACCAGAGGTGGGTACCCTGTCATCATTTGTATTATTACCAGTTATAGTTTAAAAGAAAGAATCTTCTGAGGAAATTCAACCAGTCATGTTGAAATAGATGGAAGGTTTGGGATTGAATTTTTAGCTCACCTGGCCTAAGAGGCTATGTGAGCTATTGCAAAATATTTTGCCATTAAAATATTAGTTTACCAAGAAAATTCATATATGTTTAAAAAAAATCACAGTTTTTCAATTATGTGAAATGATATTTCTAAATCTTAGCAATGAAATTCCATATGTAGTTGCTGTACTTCAAAAAAAATATAAATATTAAATTCAAATTCATGAGTCAGTTGATATAATTGTTTGACCATTTTGTTCTTCACCTAAATACATATGAAGCAAAGTCATTTAAGTTGTGACTTTTTGTCCTGTGACTTTTTGTCCACCAATGTAAAAATACAGATTGTGACTTTTTGTCCTAACAGATTTGTGACTTTCTGTCCATTTATCTAATTAAAGTGTCAGTTTGGACAATTATATTACAATAACAAAGATTATGAACATAATATTTTCATATTTGACGATTTTCAAAATTCCAAGTGACGAATTGCAGTCTGAAAAAATTTGCCACTTCTAAAAAACATTCGTCAATAGTGAAAGTGATGAGTGCTAGCTAAATCACTGTCTTCAACTACAAACTACATGAACACACATTAGAGAAGGTTATACATAGAAAATATCTTGGCATTGCCATCAGCCACAGGGATCACCCTGGGTTTTGATGATGATGGGCCAAAGGCCCCTTATTATCAAAAATTATGGCCCATTAGGCCACGGGTATGGAACTGTTGAGGCCAACATTGCTGTCAAGGGGCAAAGCTCCCATCAGAAAATGATTTTAAGCAATTTAAGCTACCTTGGATCAATTTAAGAGTAGATACTAAGATGCGCAAGTCACATTGTGTAGTTAAAACTTTAAATCTTATCCCTTCTGTTTATTGCTTCTCTGTCTTTGTATGCAGCATACTAGAATAATGACTTAGATCCCAAACTGACTATGAAAAAAGTTTGTTACCTATTTTGAACATAATACGCAATAATTGTTATAAACAATATCAACTTCCTTCTGTGTTTTTAAATTATACATAGGTTTCAAGCAATAATCCAAAAATCATAAATTCAAAATACATGATAATATTAGATCAAATGTAAAGAGACAACACAAACAGCACAAAAAATAAGGCACTAGGAGTGTGAACCCCTAAAGACGTGGTCTAGAAGGATAAGATACAAGATACAAATATAAATTAGCAAATCACGGCGCCCCAAAGGAGCAGAAAGAATTACAAACAAACAATACAAATGATTAATGCATGATCTGCTCCAAAAGCATGACGGAGCATAGTCGTAGGTCAACTACAGGAGTCAGAAATTTTATCAATATATTTCATTTCGAGTCGAAATACAAAGCCCAACATTCAATGCCTGGGGCTTTGTATTTCAACTTTAAATATTGATACATATGTCCGACTCATGTGGGTCAACCAGGAATGTGTTAGTCCAACGTGACTGAAACCTTGGCAGGTCCGTGTTTATTGTTTCCCTCGCGTATCTCTTGTTCATGATCATAACCGCTCGCCTCGCGTCATAGTCTTTATTCCATGTCGCGTTCCCTGGTTTGCTTCCAGCAACGGCATTGTTTTGTGACACTCGATGTCTTTTGTTTCATTTGAGTCACGAATACGAAAAATCCCAAGAAAACTACGACTGGTTTATTTTCAAAGATAAACATTTTGGGGACCAGTCATACAAAATAATGCATTGTGATCCCGGTAACCGGCACACAAACTACAACATGGGCCATGCGTGATACTAAAGCGCCCAACATGCCCAACAGGCGCAAAGAACACTTTTTAATGGGCCATTTCATATATTAACGTGGCTATGGCGCAATGGCGCGGCCAAAAGTGATCCCTGCAGCCATAACTTTCAATGGAATACCAATATTCCAGAACCATCACCAAAAGCTTCCAGGACACTTGGCTTTCTCTGATGAAACCTAGATAGGTCAATGCAAACCATCCATCAAAGACAGTGCATACTTCAGTATTATAAGACTATCTTTTAAATATGCAAAAAATTCTTCAGTGTGGGATCCATACCAAAGTAGCTTGAAAGGGTTCCATGTAGATGAGCAAGGTTTGTTTACAACAGCTTCACTGACATAACACCAGGTCATGTGACAAGCCTTGTTCAACAGCTCAAGTGGGAGCCCTCAAAACTAGATGCACAGAGAGCAGACTCACCATGGAATGTACAAGATCTAGAATGGCCTTGTCAAGATACAATCTTCCATCTATAACATACTTGTGGATAGCCAATGAGAGGAGGTCAACAACTCAGACAGCTTCATATCGACAAAGAACAGTACAGGCAATCATTCTTTCCAAGATCCTTCTGGGAATTGAGCATGCTGTCTGAAATCACAACAAATTCACCATCCCTGGAAGTTTTAAAGGCCTGCATTACCAGCCTACCAGCTGCCTTGATCGATGCCAACCTTTAATCGTGATCAACAGATTCATTAATACACAGTTTTATCTCTGTATATATTCTTATTTGGATTCTGTTGAGGGATGTTGTCTTGATGTCTATAAGCCAGAGTCAATGTTCACTCAGAATCAATCCGATTCTTTAAACAAAGAAGAAAATTATTCACTGACAGCAGTGGGACCCCGAGATGTAATCCCTTTTGGGATTCGAAGCCAGAGATGTTTTTTGATCGCTGATATTATACGTTTCCAACCTCAAACGTTATTTTATCCAGAACGAGGTGGGGGTACTTGATAAAAATTTCCCGAATAGAATTATATGGTTGATAAGGGATTCGGAGGCAGGCAATATCAAAAAACATCTCTGGCTTCGAATCCCAAAAGGGATTACCCGAGCACAGTAACAAGGCCCTGTGACCCGAGATGGACACTTGACCCAAGACGCCATTGGATCAAGAAATGTATCCTTATCTAGGGGCTAATGTTTTTGTTTGGTAGATAAGTTGTGTGAAATGTAAAGATGCATTAAATTTCTTTTGGATACAAAAAATATAAAACCAACCCATTGCTGTTTGTGTGTCAATGGGGGCTGACATCTTGAAGATTCGCGGTGAAAAAAAAAGTTTAAAAAAAGCAAAAAAAATGCCATAAGAAAGAATGTTTGTCTACTGAAAGTATAATCAAATATAAGATTGTTCTTAATGAAATAAAAGTAAATTCTCAATACTTTTTTAATAGCTTAACTCTTCAAAACGTCCTTGACCGACATCATTTACCTCGGACATAAAGGTGAAAAGTTGATTTCCGGTAGGTATTAAATTTTTTTTCACTTTTTTTCTGTTCATCAAATGAAACCCCGAAAACACTTCATTGTAATTTTAGTTTATATTTGAATACAATGCTTCAGACTCAGACTCCTGCGATATAAAATTTCAACGCAACATCTTCATTTTACTCTGTGCCCCCCCCCACATTTTGTAATCGGACAAAAAAAAATTCAATTTAGGGACCTGGACATGACATGGGTGAAAAGGGAAAGTTGAATATGCTGTGTATAATTGGAAATAGCACTGCCACTAAAGCGACCACATCACTTTGCATTCATTGTCATTCGTACACTTTTCATTCAACATGTTCAAAGATCTCCTCTGAAACCATTGGACCAAATGAATAGGGATGAGTATCGTCAAAAAAATATTGTATCATGATATATCGATACAGGGCTAGCGTATCAGGATACGTATCAATACGTATCGTCTTCTGATTTATTAATTTGATTACATTTTTAAATCTTCTTCTTTTAACTATTTTATGTGATAAAATAGTAGTAAAATATTCCTTTGTGAGACAAGAGTGTTCATTTTCATGTAGCTAAATAAATTTGTTTGTCTTTTTTCTGACTTTTCCATACCAAAATCAGAAAATTTCAAGAATTTAGGTGGTACTGATTCTGAAATTTTAGCAGAAATAAGAAAAGGATATGTATCAATACACTGGATTCCGTATCGATATACCTAGTTTGTTGAAAAATATCGCGATATATTGATATATCGGTGTATCGTTACACCCCTACAAATGAAACTAATTTGGTCACAATAGTCCTTGGGTGGCCCCTTTAAAACTGTTTTGCTCATATCCCTACTACATCCAAGATTGCCACAAGCTGGAACCGTAGCTTTACCTTGTATCCTATGGGGAAAAAAATGTTTAAAAACTTCTCTGGAACTACTCAACCAATTGAAATCAAACTTGGCTATAATAGTCCTCAGATGGTCAATTTAAAAAATATATCACTTTGGTCAGTACCTGATCCAAGATAGCCGCCAGCGGGGACCAAAGTTTAACATTGAACCCTATGAGAAAATATTCAAAAATCTTCTCCTCTGAAACCACTAAGCCAATTAAAACTAAACTAGGTCACAATAGTCCTTGGGTTTCCCCCCCCTCCTTTAAAAATTGTGTTGCTAATATCTGTACCTCATCGAAGATGGTTGTCAGAGGGACCGTACTTTAATATTGAACCCTATGGGAAAAATGTTTAAAGTCTCCTCTTGAACTACGTACCTGGCCAATTGAAATCAAACTTGGTTACAATAGTCCTTAGATGGTCAATTTTCAAAATTGTGCCGCTTGGGTCAGTACCTGATCCAAGATGGCCGCCAGGGGGGACTGAAGTTTAACATTGAACCCTTTGGTGAAATGTTCAAAGATCTTCTCCTCTGAAACCACTAATCCAATTGAAAACAAACTTGGTGACAATAGTCATTGGGTGACCCCTTTAAAAATTGTGTCACTCATGTCCCTATTTCATCCAAGCTGTCCACCAGCAGGGACCATTGTTTAACATCATTGGACCCTATGGGAAAAAAACATTTAAAAACTTTCTTCTTTGGAACAATTTGGCCAATTGAAATCAAACTTCTTGTGATTTCATGTTTTTGTCCGTATATTTAGTTCTTTCAGTTTCATTTTTCACAATTGACTCAGTCCTGTTGCCAACTGAATTTTACTGTTGTTACGATTGTTTTTTGATTTATCACATTGGCTGTAGGGGGAAGGTTTGGATCCAATAAAACTAGTTTAACCCGGCCGCAGTAGGTTTGCGCCTGTCCTAAGTCAGGAATTTATTAAGCCTTTGTGTGTCATTTCCTTTTTGTAGTTAGTTTACTTTATGTCTATAGGAGTCTAGGATGATGTTTATTTCGCTGGACTTGATTGCTCTTTGTTCAGGGGCTGACTCCGACCTGCCGTTGGGTGTGGGGTTTTCTCACCGTTCATTGAAGATCTTATGGTGGCTTTGAGTTGTTATTACTCCCCTTTGGGTCGTTGTCTCTTTGACACATTCCCCATTTCCGTTCTTTTTTCTATTGGCTTCAATAGTCCTTAGATGGTCAAATTTAAAAATTGTGTCGCTTGCGTCAGTAACTGATCCAGGATGGCCACCAGCAGGGACCAAAATTCAACATTAGACCCTTTGGGAAAAGATTATAAAATCTTCTCCTCTGCAATATCTAGGCCAATTGAAACCAAACTTAATCACAATAGTCCTTTGGTTGCCTCATTTAAAAATTATTTGGCTCATGTCCATACCTTATCCAAGATGGCTGCCAGCAGGGACCATATTTTAACATGGGACCCTTTAGGAAAATTTTTTAAAATCTTCTTTTCTGGAACTACTTGGCCAAATTAAATTAAAATGGGCCACAATAGTCCATATATTGATCCTTAGATGGTCCACTTTAAAAATTATGTCGCTTGGGTGATACAAAATGACTACCAGTGAGGACTGAAGTTTAACATTGGGCCCTATGGGAAAATATTCAAAAATCTTCTCCTCTAAAACTGCTAGTCATATTAAAACCAAACTTAATCACAATAGTCCCTAAGTGGCCCTCACAAAAAATGTGTCGCTCATGTTCATACCTCATTCAAGATGACGGCCAGCAGGCAATTTAGTTCTAACATTGGACCCTATGAAAAACACTTTTTTATATCTTTTCCTCAGAAATAACTAGTCCAATTAGAACTAAACTTTGTTACAATGGTCCTTAGATGGTCCCATCCAAAAAAGGTATCCAGCCTGTCCATTCCTCATCCATTATTGCCACCAGCAGGGAACATTTTTTAACATTGAACCCTATGGAAAACACATTTAAGGATCTTCCTCTCAGAAACTACTAGTCCAATTAGGACCAAACTTAGTCACAATTGTGGTAAGATGTTCCCATCCAAAAAAGCTGTCTGGTAGGTACGGATGTTTTTCATTTCTGATTTCGGTGAACCTTTTACTCCGATCCATGTCGCATTTGTGTTCAAACGGGAAATCGTAAAATACAATGTACATCACAGTAGGTGGCACGGTAGTATTTATTTCCCGGCACTAGGTTTCCCATTTTTATACCCTACTCAACTGAATATTCTTAAGCCTGTTATAGAATATAAATGTATGGTATACCAGAAAGCAAAATGTTTTCAAGGTTTTATAAATATATATTAGGCCATACAAAATTAATTAATTGGTTCTCAGGCAATTTTTTATTTAAAATGATGAGGGAGGAAGGTGATTTTTTTTTTATTTGCCAAAAAATAGATGAGGCAGCTTTTTACATTGTAAAAACCACCAAAAATGTAGTGAGGGAGGTGATTTTTTGTTTTTATTTTACTGAAATGGCAAAAAATAGGGTCAATGAGGGGCTTTTTTCAAGCCTCAAACTAGATGAAGGAGAGCCTGTGAACCAATAAATTATTTTTTTATGGCCTTATGCTTAAATATTGGCAAAGGTTTTTGTTTTTAATGGGTCTTTTGATGTCTTTTGACTGGGGCAAAAGGTGAAAATCAGCGATCACTTCCTTCTGGAGCTGGAGCTAACTCAAAAACAAGACGGGCATTAGTACATGTATGTTTTGCATTTATTTTGATATCCCTCGCATGAAAACTGAGGGTACCCATCTCTTATCCGCTACTCTTCCTGAACCACTGAATATATTTTATATGAAACTTTAACACAGTCTTTGTTATACCCCGCCACACAAAGTGGCGAGGTATTATGTGATACCCTGTTGTGTGTCCATCCGTCCGTCCGTCCGTCCGTCCGTTTGTCCGCCCCTCGAAGGTTTCTGATTGATAACTTGTGAACGAAATAACATAAGGTCTTCAAACTTGATATGTAACTTGTTTACCACAAAACTCAGGTCAAGTTCGAATTCGGGTTCAGAGGTCCCAGTGGTTCTAGAGTTATGCCCTTGAAACTTTGAAATTTTGCGAATTTTAAGGTTTCCGACTGATAACTTGTGAACTAAATAAAATATTGTCTTCAAACTTTGTATGTAACTTGTTTACTACAAAACTCAGGGCAAGTTCGATTTTGGGTATAGAGGTCCAAGGGGTTCTAGAGTTATGCCCCTTGAAACTTTGAAATTTTGCGAATTTTAGGGTTTCCAACTGATAACTTGTGAATGAAATAATATATTGTCTTCAGACTTGGTATGTAAATTGTTTACTACAAAACTCATGCTAAGTTTTATTTCGGGTTCAGAGGTCCAAGGGATTCTTGAGTTATGCCCTTTAAACTTTGAAATTTTGCAAATTTTAGGATTTCCGACTGATAACTTATGAATGAAATAACATACTGTCTTCTTATTTGGTTTGTGAGTTGTTTACCGTAAAACACAGGCCAAGTATAATTTTCGCTTCAGAAGTACACAGGGATCTTGAGTTATGCCTCTTTAAACTTTGAAATTTTGTGAAACGTGGCGGGGTATCATGTAATGTACTATTACTATTTTTAATGTAGATGCACACCTCCTATTTCAGAATTTGATTTGATTGATTTTTGGGGTTTCCCATAGCAAAACATGGACTTAGCCATTACATTAAAAATGGGTACCCATCTCTTATCCGCTACTCTTCCTGAACCACTGAGTAGATTTTCATGAAACTTTAACACATTCTTTGTGACATAATGTAGATGTGCACCTCATATTTTAGAATTGGATTTGATTGATTTTTGGGGTTTCCCATAGCAAAACATGGACTTAGCCATTACATTAAAAGTGGGTACTAGCCATTACATTAAAAGTGGGTACCCATGATCTCTTATCTGCTATTTTCCTGAGCCACTGACTAAATTTTCATGAAACTTTATTTAAATCTTGTATGAAAGTCCTCTAGGTAACTACAGTTTTAAAACCCTGATCAAATTTAGAAAGTTGTCAAATATTGCAAAATCTTACTATTGTAGGCGATGGGAAAATAAATACTACCATGCTACCAGTAATGTCCTGATTTGACTTATTGCAATTACCGGTAAGGCTTGCTTTAAGGCTGCAATAAACATAGACAAAATGACTGAGAGTGTTAATTTCCAAAAGAAAATAACAAGAAAGTCAGAATACAGCTAAACTGAATTGAAATCTTGCTGTTACTGTTCAGTGTTGTGTCTCAAATTTGTGGATTTGTATCAGTTTGCTTTCATCTAGGAGGTTTGAAATACTTGGTAACATGCAGTAAATGCTCAGAATTTAAAGATATTGTTTTCATTGAAATTGATATGGAATAGTCTTAGTCTTTCTTAAACTGGGACTTACAACTAGTTGAAAATTTGCAACTCTACTACCTGTGTTCCTATGGCCAGTATGAGAGTGCATTGTTCATACAAGTATCTTTGCTACTAGTGTAAACAAAATATAAAAATGTTATGCTGTATGATGATTGGTGAATGAATGTGTAGTCATTTCTTGGAATGGGGAATATATCATTGGGTGTATAGGGTTTGGTTTTGTAATAATCTCAAAAACGTGTTGGTCATTTTTATTTGCTGACAATGAAAAGAAATTCTGAAAAATGAATTTGGTTACATATAGGAAATGAGCAATACTTCTTTCATTGATGATAAGCTTGGTAAAAATCAAATCTGGTGTACTTTGAGAAATACATTCGTATATAAAATGCAGCCTTTATGGTTTGGTGTAAGGATGATATTTCCCATTCTAAAAGTTCTTGTTGCATGTACTTGCAAATACTCTTGATGCATGTGTTTTTTACATTGCAGTATTACTGTACATTTTTATTTTTCCCAATTCAAGTTGTGCCGATACAAACTTCCCAATTTGGTGTATGGGAGACCCATTTGAAAATAGCTAAAATCATCCCTGAATAGTCCTTTGGTGGTCCCCTTCAAAGTTTATGATACCTCATCCAAGATAGCTGCCAGCAGGGAACATAGGTTAACATAGGACTCTATAGGAACTGCATTCAAAGATCTTCTCTGAAACCATTGAGCCAGTTGGAATCAAACTTGGTCACCATTTCTCATAGGCTCCAATGTTTAACTATGTTCCCTGATTAGTGGTGACAGCTATTTTGGATGAGATGCAAACCTGAAAATTGTAGTCCTTGATAAACGGAATATATAACTCCAATATGGATCTTTATATTTTCTTCAAAATTGCAGGATAGGTAGATCTTACTATGCTGAACATTTTTATAATTTGAACTTCATCTTTGTCTTTTATCATTTTCAATATTAGTCGAAAAACAACAAAAATATTTTAAAAAATACCAAAAAGGGCAATAACTTCAAAATGGATGATTAAATTTTCGTCAGAATTAAAGAGTTGGTAGATCTCATCATGCTGATCATTTTTAGCTCACCTGGCTATGCCAGGGTGAGCTTTTGCCATCACTTGGCGTCCATCGTCCGTCGTCCGTCTGTCCGGCGTCCGTCCATCCGTCATCCGTCCGCCCGGCGTAAACTTTTCATTCAAAGATCTTCTCCTCTGAAACCACTGGGCCAATTGGAACCAAATTTGGTCACAATAGTCCCTAGGTGGTCCCCTTTCAAAAAGGTATCAGACAGGTCCGTACCTCATCCAAGATGGCCGCCAGCGGGGAACATAGTTTTAACATTGGACCCTATGGGAAAAGACATTCAAAGATCTTCTTCTCAGAAGCTACCAGCCAAATTATAACCAAACTTAGTGACAATGGTCCTTAGATGGTCCCATCCAAAAAGGATATCTGACAGATCCGTACCTCATCCAAGATGGCCGCCAGCGGGGAACAAAGTTTTAATATTGGACCCTATGGGAAAAAACATTCAAAGATCTTCTTCTCAGAAACTACCGGCTCAGCTACAACCAAACTTAGTCACAATGGTCCTTAGATGGTCTCATCCGAAAAAGGTATCCGACAGATCCGTACCTCATCCAAGATGGCTGCCAGCCGGGAACATAGTTTTAACATTGGACCCTATGGGAAAAGACATTCAAAAATCTTCTCCTCAGAAACTATTGGTCCAATTAGAACTACCTTGTAAACTTAGTCACAATGGTCCTTAGGTGGTTCCTTCCAAAAAAGGTATCCGACAGATCCATACCTCATCCAAGATGGCTGCCAGTGGGGAACATAGTTTTAACATTGGACCCTATGGATAAGACATTCAAAGATTTTCTTCTCAGATACTACTATTCCAATTAGAACCAAACTTAGTCACAATGGTCCTTATATGGTTCCTTCCAAAAAAGGTATCTGACAGATCTGTTCTTCAACCAAGATGGCCGCCAGCGGGGATCATAGTTGTACCATTAGACCCTTAATGGTAACCCGTGTCCAAATTTTAATTTGAATTGTGGTCTGATATGGGTTGTACAATGTTGTAATGGAATGTAAACTAGACTTAAAAAAGAAGTATTCTGCTAGACATTTTATTTGTGATTTCAGCACTATGTATAAACTAGATTATAAGGGGAACCCCTGCCCAAATTTTTTTGGAGTGGTGTTCTTTTAAGGGTTGTAATGGATGGTGGAGCTTTCGGTTGCCATGGAAACTTGACAAGAAAACTGAAATTTTAGAAAAAAAGTATTCTGCTAAATTTTATGTTTTGTTGAAATATATAAACACTAGTTAATAAGGAGAACCCCTGCCCAAATTTTTTTTGAAAGGGGCTTGTAATATATTGATTTTTGGCAATAATTATTACCTAAATTATAAGGGAAACCCCTAGGGCCTGCCCAAATTATTTTGAAAGGTGGTCTTAAATGGGTTGAAATAGATAACACATTCAAATACATTTAAAGATCCTTTCTGAAACAACTTGTCCAATTAGAAAACAATGGTACATTGATGGTACCTTCCAATAAAGGTATCCGGGAGGACCACCCTGCATCCAATATGGCTGCCAGCATTGAGATAGTTTATATTGGATTCCATTAAAAGAATTAGGTCTCTGAAACCACTAATCCCATTAGAAATAAACTTGATCACAAAAGTCCTTTGGTGGCCCCTTCAAATTTGCATTTGGCATGTCTTCATCCAATCAAAGGTGTCCTCCAGCTGGGAACATAGTTTATTGGACCCTATTGGAAATGACTTCCAGGTGAGCGATACAGGCTCTTGAGAGCCTCTTGTTTTGTAAGTCAGAATTTTGATATATCTATAACTGCTTTTGAGTTATTTGCAAAAAAAACAGCAATTTACCCCTATGTTCTATTTTTAACAACAGTGGCCATTTTGTTTGGTCTACAGACTTAGAGGTCATAAACTTGAAAATATATATGCTTGTGATGATTTAGGCCAAGTTTGGCATGAATTGGTACAGCAGTTTCATAGAAGATCTTTGACTTTGGAAAAAGTTTACACCAACAACACCAACAACTCTGATGATACTGCCGACACCTGATGCCAACTGATGTCAATAGCTCACATTGCCCTTCTCGCCAGGTGAGCTAAAACGTTTCTTGTTCATAAATATCCAATTCCTGAACATTTGGTATGCAGGAATAAGCCTATTAGCCTATTATTGTTATACCCCTGCTTAGCGAAAACGACGGGATTATGTAATGCAGTCCGTCGGTATGTACGTACATGCGTTTGTAATGCTCCCCGATAGCTCTGGAACTATAAGAGATACAAATTTGAAACTCGGCACCATACAAGAGTATGATCAGAAGTAGGGCACTGTGGATTCGGAATTAAGGTCAAACGCCCTAGGGGCAAATTATGGGCCAAAACGAATTTTCACGATATCCAATAACAATAATTGAAGAAATTTCCAAGGCCATTTGGGCTAGAAAGTTGAAACTCTGGAATCTAGGGGTCCAAAAAACGAAAAAATCGATTCC
>MJUU01053342.1:658140-669873 GCA_002080025.1 Modiolus philippinarum
GCAATCTTTGATTGGCTGTTTTTCATTTGTGATTGTGACAGTTCTGCATGAAAGTATATGAAATGCCTATCATTTCTTCAAATAATTTGTACAGCAATAATTTGTGAATACAAATGTGCCTTGTAAAAAGTGAGTGTGAATTTGGCTGGGGGGTATTCAGGAGGCATTATATAATAAAATTCAACCAATGTAAAGAATGGAAATTGAGGAATAAAACTGTAAGAGTACTAATATATAGGGCGATTATAATATATGTTTTACTATTGTGTATGCTCTCTAACTTATTGTCTTTGCATATCTGCTTTGAATTTTTCACATTTTATTTCATAAAAGAAATTAGAAAATTACACTTGTTGATGGTTTCATGCATGTGATATACATGGAAGGTGCACAAACATAATGTTAGTAAAAAAAAATGAAATATAGAAAAAGCACACACAAGAAAATCCTTTGATTATTGAGTAGGTTCATTGCCATTATTTTTTATGTTCAATCTGTTGGACATTTCTTGGTAATGATATGCCTAGCTACTTTTACATGTACCCTCTAATTAGAAGGATGTTTTTGTAGTAGTACATTAATTACCATCTGTCTCCCTAGCATTCTGTCTGCCAACATATATAATACAATTAGTACAATGTAAAATTATACATTAAGTCATAAAAACAAAAATTGATATATACCATAAAGAAATACATGACTATATATGGTAATTAGGCCTGCAAAGCCGTGTATTGCAACTTTCTTTTGATTCTGTGTTGCCTTTAGGGGACTCAAAAAGTAATTACTTGATCCAAAAAAGAAAAAATTAAATTTCATTATTATAGTAATATGTAAATGAATTAATGTATTACCAGTAATATTATGGGAATCTGACTTAAGCACTGATTTCCATAGATTGAACTTTGTAATCTTAGGATATTTGGTTCATTAGTCGACATTCAGTTAATTATTATTTGTACCAGACACGGTTATATAGACTAGTTAAATCAATGTTAAATAAGTTACAGACAAACAGCTGTTGCATGCAAAAGTATATTAAATTTGTTTCATTGTAAACCTAATGATGCAGTTATTAAATATTCAGGTGTTTTTTTAAATACCGAAATAATCCACTAAATGTAATTGTTATTGACGGAAATAACTAGGATTTATTTGATTTTTGCATTTATTCCCCATATAAAGTATCTTTGTTTCAACTCTTTATGACAGTAAGACATGATAATAGATACTAAGGCTTCTGTACATCAATTGTCTGATCTTTAAACAACATCAGCTACAATGTACATAAAAAGTGATCTTGGTGTTGTGATACTAAATCCAGAAATGACTACACATTCAAAAACATAGATAGTACTAGTATTGGACCTTTAAGCACCATTGCAACACCATCAGAATCAGAGTATTAAAATAGTGTTTTGATTCCAAATTCAAGATGGCTGTACTATGGGAACATGTGTTACCTTTAACACATCTTTAAAACTTTCATGCACAGTATTTATCAATTATGAATATACTGCAGGTATTGATTCCCCTGCCTGAGTATAAATTCCACCAGCCAAAGAACCTCAAAACAATATAAGGCATTTACACAACATAAGATAAAAAACATTTATGAATATAGGAGTTCAGAATAACTGGAACAATGGTTAATGCACTAATGGGGATAAAAAAAACCAAAACGATGCTTAAAAGTGCCCAGTATTCCAATTCCACGTTTCTCATTAAAGTGCCCTTAGGTATTCCGAATTCAACCTTATACGTAAAAGTGCCCTTTGGTAATTTGAATTTACACTTATAAGTACTCTTCTCATGCATTCCTCTTCTATCAATTTCTAGCTGGAACACTGATGGTCTATTGTTATTCTTGTTCCATTAGATTGTTGGAAGTTACATATATCAGTAATGGAGTTGGTCAACAATACATTAACTTTGTAGAAGATAACTCTCAGCATTACTTTACTGTTATAATGGATACCCATAACTCTTCATCAATGAAATGATAGTAAGAGTAATTAAGGCTGTACTGTCAATATAAGACATCACTTGTTTTGTTTCACACTTTGTATTATTGACATTTTATCCATTGATTGGAATAATTTTCCAACAATTAGCCAAGAATTCAGTCTGATATTTATCAATAACAATTCAAAGATAAGGTTGGACCCAGTGGACTCAATGATAAATTGATTTTTATAACATTCTAACGCTATTACAATGATATCCCAATAAAGAATATGATAACTCAATTCTTGATATGTAAGCCAGTATTTCAGACAGCTAAAAATGAGCTTGGAAAAACCACTGTTTTCTAAATGTTTCAAACTTTCTAGGTAGTGGATTCTCGATTCCATATTACTGCTTATTTAGCAGTTTTTTAATACATCATCAGTCATCATGTAATACTACTCTTCTTATCATATCTTACAATCTAGTTCTCTTATCATGTCTTACAGTCTGGTTCTGTTATCATGTCTTACAGTCTGGTTCTGTTGTCATGTCTTACAGTCTGGTTCTGTTGTCATGTCTTAAGTCTGGTTCTGTTGTCATTTCTTACAGTCTAGTTCAGTTATCATGTCTTGCAATTTAGTACTGTTGTCATGTCTTTCAGTCTAGTTCTGTTATCATGTCTTACAGACTAGTTCTGTTATCATGTCTTACAGTGTAGTTCTGTTATCATGTCTTACGGCTTAGTTCTGTTACCCTGTCTTACAGTCTATTATGTATACTGTAACCATGTCTTAAAGTCTAGTTCTGTTATCATGTCTTACGGCCTAGTTCTGTTACCCTGTCTTACAGTCTATTATGTATCCTGTTATCATGTCTTACAGTGTAGTTCTGTTATCATGCTTTACAGTCTAGTTCTGTTATCATGTCTTACAGTGTAGTTCTGTTATCATGTCTTACAGTCTAGTTCTGTTATCATATCTTACAGTCAAGTTCTGTTATTATGTCTTACAGTCCAGTTCTGTTATCATGTTTTACAGTCTAGTTCTGTTATCATGTCTTACAGTCTAGTTCTGTTATCATGTCTTACAGTCTAGTTCTGTTTTCATATCTTACTGTCTAGTTCTTTTATCATGTCTTACAGTCAAGTGCTGTTATCATGTCTTACAGTCTAGTTCTGTTATCATGTCTTACAGTCAAGTTTTGTTATCATATCTTACAGTGTAGTTCTGTTATCATGTCTTACAGTCTAGTTCTGTTATCATGTCTTACAGTGTAGTTCTTTATACCCCCCGCAAAAAAGTTTGGGGGGTATATAGGAATCACCCTGTCTGTCTGTCCGTCTGTCCGTCTGTCCACACTTCTCGTAAGCGCAACTCCTCTTAAACCACTTGAAGGATTTTGATGAAACTTTACACAAAGGAAGGGCACTATATGGAGATGTGCATGAAGAAATATAATTATTGTCCGAAACCAGGAAGGGGAGATAATCCGACTTTGACTATTCGTTGATTCCCTATGTATGGGTTACCTCGTAAGCGCAACTCCTCTTAAACCACTTGAAGGAATTTAATGAAACTTCACACAAAGTAAGTACACTATTAGGAGATGTGCATGAATGAATATAATTATTGTTAGAAACCAGGAAGGGGAGATAATCTGACTTTGACTTTTCGTTGATTCCCTATTTATGGGTTACCTCGTAAGCGCAACTCCTCTTAAACCACTAGAAGGATTTTGGTGAAACTTTACACAAAGAAAGGACACTATATGGAGATGTGCATGAAGAAATATAATTATTGTTCAAAACCAGGAAGGGGAGATAATTGAACTTCGACTTTTCGTTGATTCCCCATGTATGGGTTACCTCGTAAGCGCAACTCCTCTTAAACCACTTGAAAGAATTCAATGAAATTTTACACAAAGTAAGAACACTATATGGAGATGTGCATGAAGGAATATAATTGTTGTCAGAAACCAGGAAGGGGAGATAATTCAACTTTGAGTTTTAATTGATTCCCTATGTATGGGTTACCTCTTATGCACAACTCCTTTTAATCCACTTGAAGGATTTTGATGAAACTTTAGACAAAGGAAGAACACTATATGTAGATGTGTAAAATGTCAAATAGGCTGAAAAGGGTGAATTTTATATTTGTCTGATTTAGACAGAGTGTTTTCTTTGGAACCCTTGTGAAAAGTTTTTTCTTGAAGATTATATCATTGTGTCCACACTTGTACTGTGTCCGCACCTGTATTGTGTCCACACCAACTTAATTTTGCGCTTACCATATCGATTCAGTGTTCAATGAGCGGGGGGTATCTTTGGCTGCCATTCGACGACAGCTCTTGTTTATCATGTCTTACAGTCTAGTTCTGTTATCATATCTTACCGTCTAGTTCTTTTATCATGTCTAACAGTCAAGTTATGTTATCATGTCTTACAGTCTAGTTCTGTTATCATGTCTAACAGTCTAGTTCTGTTATCATATCTTACAGTCTAATTTTGTTATCATGTCTTACAGTCTAGTTTTGTTATCATGTCTTAAAGTCTAGTTCTGTTATCATGTCTTACAGTCTAATTTTGTTATCATGTCTTACAGTCTAGTTTTGTTATCATGTCTTACAGTGTAGTTCTGTTATCATGTTTTACAGTGTAGTTCTGTTATCATGTCTTACAGTGTAGTTCTGTTATCAGGTTTTACAGTGTAGTTCTGTTATCATGTCTTACAGTGTAGTTCTGTTATCATGTCTTCAGTGTAGTTCTGTTATCATGTATTACAGTGTAGTTCTGTTATCATGTCTTACAGTCTAGTTCTGTTATCATGTCTTACAGTCTAGTTCTGTAATCATGTCTTACAGTCTTGTTCTTTTATCATATCTTACAGTCTAGTTCTGTTATCATGTCTTACAGTCAAGTTCTGTTATCATGTCTTACAGTCTAGTTCTGTTATCATATCTTACAGTCTAGTTTTTTATCATGTCTTACAGTCTAGTTTTGTTATCATGTCTTACAGTCTAGTTCTGGTATCATGTTTTACAGTCTAGTTCTGTTATCATGTCTTTACAGTGTAGTTCTGTTATCATGTCTTACAGTGTAGTTCTATTATCATGTCTTACAGTCTAGTTCTTTTATTATGTCTTACAGTCTAGTTGTGTTATCATATCTTACAGTGAAGTTCTTTTATCATGTCTTACAGATTAGTTTTGTTATCATGTCTTACAGTCTAGTTCTGTTATCATGTCTTACAGTCTAATTTTGTTATCATGTCTTACATTCTAGTTTTGTTATCATGTCTTACAGTCCAGTTCTGTTATCATGTTATCATGTTATCATGTATCAGTCAGTTCTTTTATCATGTCTTACAGTGTAGTTCTGTTATCAGGTTTTACAGTGTAGTTCTGTTATCATGTCGTACAGTGTAGTTCTGTTATCATGTCATCAGTGTAGTTCTGTTATCATGTCTTACAGTCTAGTTTTATATTATGTCTTACAGTCTGGTTCTGTTATCATATCTTACAGTCTTGTTCTTTTATCATGTCTTACAGTCTAGTTTTGTTATCATGTCTTACAGTCTAGTTCTGTTATCATGTCTTACAGTCTAATTTTGTTATCATGTCTTACAGTCTAGTTTTGTTACCATGTCTTACAGTCCAGTTCTGTAACATGTTTTACAGTGTAGTTCTGTTATCATGTCTTACAGTGTAGTTCTGTTATCAGGTTTTACAGTGTAGTTCTGTTATCATGTCTTACAGTGTAGTTCTGTTATCATGTCTGCAGTGTAGTTCTGTTATCATGTCTTACAGTCTAGTTCTGTTATCATGTCTTACAGTCTAGTTCTGTAATCATGTCTTACAGTCTAGTTCTTTGATCATATCTTACAGTCTAGTTCTGTTATCATGTCTTACAGTCAAGTTCTGTTAGCATGTCTTACAATCAAGTTCTGTTATCATGTCTTACAGTCTAGTTCTGTTATCATATCTTATAGTCAAGTTCTGTTATCATGTCTTACAGTCTAGTTTATTATCATGTCTTACAGTCTTGTTTTGTTATCATGTCTTACAGTCTAGTTCTGGTATCATGTTTTACAGTCTATTTCTGTTATCATGTCTTACAGTGTAGTTCTGTTATCATGTTTTAAGTGTAGTTCTGTAATCATGTCTTACAGTCTAGTTCTTTTATTATGTCTTACAGTCTAGTTCTGTTATCATGTCTTACAGTCTTGTTCTGTTATCATGTCTTACAGTCAAGTTCTGTTATCATGTCTTACAGTCTAGTTCTGTTATCATGTCTTACAGTCTAGTTCTTTTATCATGTCTTACAGACTAGTTCTTTTATCATGTCTTACAGTCTAGTTCTTTTATCATGTCTTACAGTCTAGTTCTGTTATCATATCTTACAGTCAAGTTCTGTTATCATGTCTTACAGTCTAATTTTGTTATGTCTTACATTCTAGTTTTGTTACCATGTCTTACAGTGTAGTTCTGTTATCATGTTTTACAGTGCAGTTCTGTTATCATGTCTTACAGTCTAGTTCTATTATCATGTCTTACAGTCTAGTTCTGTTATCATATCTTACAGTCTAGTTCTGTTATCATGTCTTACAGTCTAGTTCTGTTATTACATCTAACACTGCAGTTCTTTTATGAGGCAGAGAGAAAACAAGAAATTTTCTGTATTTCTACAGTGTACACTGCTTTACAATTGCATAAAACATAAGAATTTGTCCTGGGTACTTTGTATTTGTGTTAAAAGTTAGTAAACATTAATGATTTAATCTGACATCTCTGGTCATAAGTTGAAGCTAGGAATACATGTACCTTTGTGAAGGTATTCTTGAGCAATATAATTGTAGTAAATTGTTTTTCATACACTGGGAGGTCTGTAGAATTATAAAATAAATCCTTTATTACCAGATAAAATGAGATAAAAATGCTATCAAAATGTGACTCATACTATATATAATGCATTCTTCAAATATTAAAACATAATTTTGTTGTTTAATGATAATAAAAAGAATTCATACTATTACTTTTGAACAGTAAAACAGCAATTTTGACAACAATATATTGTTCTTGCACAAATCTTCCTGTCAGTTTATTTTTTGAAATTGAATTTGAAGTAGAATTTTTATTTTTCCAGTAGCTACTTAAAACAGCTCCTGTGTCATTCTGTAAATAATGGACTGGCTTCAGAGTGATAGTTACAATTTTTTTTGTAAACTTTGGTGAATACTATGTTTTCAAGGTGTTAACAAGTAGTTACTTCTTAATTCATTGAAACCTGATCTTTTTTTTTTGAACTTCTATTTTCCCAATACTTCTAACGAGTGTTACAGTAGTACACAGCCATCACTAAGTAAAGCTACGTGTAGCTGGAAGCAGCGAGTGCTAATGTTATGTCTGCACACAGCAGATCCGCAGCTTGTATTGTGTTTAATTTGGTTTTTGTTGCTACAGAGTCTTGATAGAGTAAAGGGGAAGTTTGGTACCCATAAAAATATTTAACCCAACTCACTTATGTTTGGGTTCTAAATTGAATTTTACATGTTAAGCTTGCCTTGATGTAAGGACTTGTCTTAATAGTCTCAAATGTCTAGGTCACATGGACTAAAAGTAGAAAGACTATATTTAAATTGTCTGTTCTTGGAATAATGCAGCAAGACTCCCCAAAACATGCCAAAATTTCTGATTTTGTTTTGTATGGGTTCACAGGTCATATATATAGGTCAAGGTTGAATCTTAAATGCTGAAATAAAAATCGCTAGACAATTAACATCAGTCAGTTAACTTTAAGTAAAGGATCTTGTAAATTTTAGTCAAAATGCAATGAATTAAGTCAAATATTAACGTAATATTATCCCACAAACACTAATGATATAAAAAGACAATTATACAAACAATTTTATAGAACAAGTATTTACAATACCATAATACAACAATAAACTATTTTTCCAAGAGTGAACTATTTCATTAGGAGGGGTCATTAAACTTTGCATGAAGATGTTTTTAGAAACAATTTCCTTGTTAAACAATCATATTTCCATAGTGAAAATTGATAAAAATGCTACTTCAAGGTTGTTTGTTGTGAAGTACCTCCTGTCTATGTTTTACAGAATGCCGGGGATGTGTATTGGATATGATATCTTGTTATCACATAGGTGTGGATGCTGATCAATTATTGGTATCTGGTCATCTCCATGTGGTTTTCTCTGTCCACTATAAAGGTAAGGTCAGTATGCTCTATATAAATATTTTTCATTTGCATTAAATATTCGTTATGTTTCTCTTAGCTTGTTTTTATATTGTTGCAATTAAGTATTTTATAGTTTATTTAAGTACTAAAAAGATAATGACTGTTATGTTTTTGTTCTAATTTTATGTCTAAAAATTTGTATGCAATGACTTCACTAAAAATAATTTCAACATATTGTAGTGTTTTAAAATTTTTTTGTTTTGTTTTTTTTTTTAAACTTTTTTGTGTAAAAATGCATCTTATCAAGACTTTAATAACAGTTAACATATCTATCATGGTTATATGTTTTCATAAATTGAAAATGAAGCAAGGTGTTTATAAAAATAAATTAGTACATTTTAGTACCTGAGACAAAATCCTGATAGATACAATGCTTTACTGTGTTTTACATTAATTGGGCCGAATTTAAATTCAGAAAACATGTAATAATAAATTCATTTATAATTTTATAATGTTGTAAAGATTTACATTTGTTTTTTAAGTGGGTTGTCTCCCAAATATCTGCAAATCTATCAAATGCTTAGTCGTTTATTACAACTGTACTTGTAGTAAAAATGAGAGAAAAAGAAAAGAAATATAGGGAAATGTAGATGATCTACAGAAACACAAAAATTAGTCCCCCCCCACAATAAAAAGGTTTACAAGAGGCACACACCTTTATTGCTATTGTTGAACATATACCAACAAAGGTTATTATACCCCCGCAAACAAAGTTTTGGGGGTATGTAGGAATCGCCCTGTCCATCCGTCGGTCTGTCAGTCCATGTGCCTTGTTGGCGAATGTTCTCTTAATCAGCTGCTTGGATTTTAATGAATTGTTGCACAGTTGCAGTACACCATCTGAAAATGTGCATGAAATATATGGCTGCTGTCCGAAATTTTGAAGGGGAGATGATATGTCTTTCAATATTTTCTGGTAAAAAGGGGGGACAAACCTTGTCAGCGCATGCTCTCCTAAACGGCTGCTTGGATTTTTTTTTATGAAATATTACACAGTTGTAGTACACTACCTGAAGATGTGCATGAAGTACTTTTGATGCTGCCCAAAATTTTGAAGGGGAGATAATTCCCTCTGAATATTTTCTGGAAAAAAGAGGGGGGGCAAACATTGTCGGCACATGTACTCCTAAGCAGTTGTTGCCCAAATTATGAAGGGGGATAATTCATCTTTGAATATTTTCTAGAAAAAATGGGGGACAAACCTTGTCAGCGCATCTCATCTTAAACAGCTTTGTTGATTCTGATGGAATGTCTACATTTGTACTGTGTCCACACACACATATATTTACACTTTCTATATTGATTCAGGGCTCAATTAGCGGGGATATAACTGGCTGCCATTTGGCGACAGCTCTAGTTGGTACTTTATTCTTTTGTATTTCTTTTGTTGTGTCGCCTGCACACGTAGTGTGGGGCGACATATCGGGATTATTGTAGTCATCTTGCATCCTAGTTGTCATTGTTGTTGTTGTCCCTCCCACTTTTTTGTTACACTTTTCTCCGCAACTACAAATCACAACCACTTGAAATTGTGTATGTGACTTCATTAGGAGGTCCCATATTGGGCTTATTGAAATCAGGTTTGTCGGATATTTTCCACAATTACTGTCAATGTAAAAATTTTCTTGACACTTTTCTCAGTAACTGCAAATCACAGCCACTTTAAATTTTGTATGTGACTTCATTATGAGGTTGCATATTGCGCTTATAGAAATTAGGTCTGTCAGACATCTACTTCCGCTTTACCGACTTGGAATTTTTCCACAAATACTGTCAATGTTAAAATTTTTGTAACACTTTCCTCAACTACAAATCACTGCTACATGAAATTTTGTATGTGACTTCATTATGAGGTTCCATATTGCGCTTTTTGAATTCAGGTCTGCCGGACATCTACTCCCTGTTAACCAACTAGAATATTTTCCACAAAAACTCAATGTAAAATTTTTGTAACACTTTCCTCAGCAACTACAAATCACAGCAACTTGAAATTTTGTATGTGACTTCATTATGAGGTTCCATATTGGGTTTATCGAATTTAGGTCTGTTGGACATCTATTTCCTGTTTACTGACTTGGAATATTTATGTTTCCGACAACAGCAGTGCAGGCGACACACATCTTCTATGAAAGACTTGCAATTTATTGCTATACAAAAATGTACATATTAGATGAAGAACAACAATAAAAGCGTTGTTAGTTTGCTTGTTTTTTACCATGTATTTGAAGAGACTTTGTCTCATGTGCATTTACTCCATATCCTTTTATTCACCATATTACAATAAAATTTGGTAGAATTAGTTTTATTAATGAAGCTCTTTACATGAGTGTTAAGTGAATCTTAATTCAACAGATATAAGAAAGTCTGACTGACAATTATATATCTAATCAATACACATTGTTTATTATGTATCAGGAGAATTTCTGTTATAAGAATTATATCTAGATATTCATTATTTTATATACACCAGAGATTTCAAAGCTTACTGTTTTGGTTCCTGTTGTTATAAAAATTGCTTACAATGTTGGTTTACAGGAAGCCTTTGCTTTGTTCACAATTCTTTTAATACAGGACTTTCGTGATAGGAACTCTCCTGTAATTGAAGGCGAAAACGATTCTCTCAAATACCAGTGAGACGGGGTGACTGGATTTTTGATCTATTGAAATAAATACATACCACACAAAAAACAAAATATTTATGAAATTGAAGTATACACTTTTTATTGTTCCTACATGACAAGTCTTTAATTAAATTTTAACTGACGAAAAACAATTAACCTGAAGCGATACAACAGCGATGTCAAGATGACAACATTGTTATCAATGTGCAGTACTTATCAGCGAGATTAACATAATGAAATATCATTGTCCAACCATTTGTGTAGTTGTTGAACACCAAATTTCAACAAAGCCATTCAAGCATGAAAACTCAATAAATTAGTAATGAACTGGAAATCAAGTTGATTAATTTGTTAAAGTAAACTGTTATTTGATGTGTAGATCAAATCATCCAAGCATAAAATGTAAGTCAGAGTTGTAATATTGTAATATTACATGATTTTACAGTTATAGTGCTGTTTAATATTATTTGGACCATAAAAGCTTGTTCAAAAAGGATGAAAAAGGGCAATTCTATTTGTCCTTACAACTTAAGGGGCGGGGCATGAAGTACAACTATGAAATTGATTTAGTATAAACAAACCTTTGAAATTAAGCTTGAGTTGAAGGCTCTGAATCAGAAGGAAGAAGAAAAGACAGAATACTCTGGGACAACACATTACTCTGACTACTCTGGGACAACACATTACTCTAAGTATAAACAAACCTTCGAAATTAAGCCTGAGTTGAAGGCTCTGAATCAGAAGGAAGAAGAAAAGACAGAATACTCTGGGACAACACATTACTCTGACTACTCTGGGACAACACATTACTCTGACTTCATACTTCGATAAGGACTACACTCTGGGACAACACATTACTCTGACTTCATACTTTGCTGTTACTATATAAGGACTACACTCTGGGACAAC
>MJUU01053344.1:3613-17387 GCA_002080025.1 Modiolus philippinarum
CAAAAACTTAACATGTTCACTGGACCGTGAAATTGAGGTCACAGACAAAAGCCATATAGCAGACTGTCATGTACTACTCAAGACCCACCTGTGTACCAAATATCATTGACCTACCACTTTTAGTTACTGAGAAAGTGACCTAATCACAAAAACTTAACATGAAAGTTTACGCCGCCGCCGCCGCCGTCATACTTTGTACGCATATGTCTCGCTTTCTGCGCCTTTCGTCGCGGGCCAGACAAAAATACATGCTGTTTGTGAGAAAAATCACTTTTTTAAAGTCGTAAGAAAAAGAGTTTTGGAGACTGTCAAAGTTCTAGTTTTCACTCTAGGTGAAAAATCTGTTCAAAATTCAAAGCCAAAAATCTACACCCTTCCCCCCGAAAGTTAAATAGTTGTACTTTTCATTATTTTACGAAATATTTTTATCTGAATAAAAAAATATATGCATTTTGGAAGGTTTCCAAAACGAAAAAGAGTATATAATAAAATTATAAGTAAAAGATTGGAATACCTTAAAATGATACATATATTTTTTACTATTTCATTGAAAATTTGCGGCTTAACGGTGTTTATTTTACATCGAAATTATCAGCAATATATTGTTTGAAAACTAAAATGATTGTAAAATCGAAGAAAGCAGTTTTAAGTAACATACGCTGAACTCACACATATCCTACATTAAGTATCGCTTCAATGTTATGAAAACTTTGTTTGACACAACGTTTTGTTGATGTGAACAAATGAATGGTTTGTTAAACTGTCAAGTTCACCTACACTACACTGCGTTGAACGCAATGAGAAGAAGGCCTAAGTATTTATTATGCGAGTTACAGTGTCAAGCATATAACAAAAACACACTTTTTAAGCTAGTGTAAGATTATTTGATCGAGATGCAAGAAAAACGCTGTAAACAGTGACCGTCAGCAACGTCCCTAAATCTTGACGCTACGTCAACATGATCAAACGGCACTTTTTACTGTCTTGCTTGTGTTCGAGCTTTAATATTTCTCTTAAGTGAACGGTACCCCCTGTAAAGCTGTGTATCAAAAGATTGTGCTTTTGCTCAAGAATATTATGTTAATTTTTGGTCATGGAAAAATAGTTTTTGGTTATTGAATTTTAGATTCCAACAAAAATTTGACACCAAATTTTGTGCATTTGTTATTTTCCTTCCATTTTCCGCACCTTTGAGGCTAGAAAATCGCGAAAAAATGCACGGTACCCCCAATTTTGGATTTCACATTCCAATACACCTTATTGAGTTCTTCTTTTCTACAAAATGTTATTAAAATATTTTAACATGTGATTTGGTAACGTCCCACCTTAACAACACAGCTGTACCGTGTAGGTGTTACTTTTATGGTTGCAGTATTCGTCGATATTGTTTGATTTTATTTTTGTGGACTTAAATATTTGTGGTTTCTTACCATTTACTGTACTAAGTCTCATTTATAACTAAGTTTTTGAGGCATCAAAATAACCATGAATAAAGCATAAATGAAGTATCAGCAAAAATGACCACATAAGGTAGTAGACCTATGTGAAGGGAGATAACTCTTTAAATCAGCAAGGTGTTTGAAACAGTCAGTTTCATTTAAGAAATAGATTATTGCAAGCGGGCTCTATGTGAATTAGAACATGGGCAGACCTTATATTTGTCAATATTTTATACCGAGCGACAGCGAGGTATAAAATGAAGACAATATTAGGTCTGACCATATTCTAATTCGCATAGAGCCCAATTGCAATAATCTATTTCGATTCTAATATATTTAACAAGAGTTTTTGAAAATTCGAAGCGGCTCTTCGCGAGCGATATTGGGTTTTGCACTAGAATTGAAATATGTCGGAAAACTGCATATAAACACACACAAATGGACATAGAGAAATTAATATCCGTTGTTTTATTAGTAAAAGTGGCTCATAAGCTTATGAATTAGTACAAATAATCTGTTATAAAACATATAAAGTAGGGATATTTTAAAATCAAAGCGGGTATAAGTGTGAACTGGTTGTATTTCTGATTTATATGACTGTTTAGTTATGTTATTTTTGAAGCCGAAAAAGGAAAAGAAAAGGAATAAAACTCATATTTATGATTTTACTAACATTAAAAATTAAAAATTTTATATTTAAATCGTAGAGCATGATGTGCTACGTAGATAAGATTTCATAACAACAACACACCCGTTGCTAGGTTACAGTTATGTCAATTTCAGTTCCCAGTCGTAATTTAGTAACTGTTGTAAATTTCTATTATTGTCATTATTTGATATGTATTTTTGGGTGATTCATTATTTAAAAACTTTATTTACACAAAATAAAATGAATATTAAGGTAGTTCGATCCAAATAAAAATTTCAGACAGAATTTTGTTCTTTTAAGATATCTTGTAGGTCTTAACATATATATTCAAAAAATAAAATAAAAATGATGTCACCGATCATCTTTTCCCGTTATCTGGCTTTGAAAATTAGGCCAAATTCAGTATTTTTCAGCAATATTTACAAAGAATATATAGGGAACTGTCATAACATGCTTATTGTTTAACTTTCATATAAAATAAATATCAGACAGATTTTTTTAATTTTTTGATATTTCAGAGATATACACTTAAGCTATCTGTTACGCTGAAAAAATTTATATGTCGCCGTTCGATTAAGAGAGATATTTTATAAAGTTTACGAAATAGACAATATTTACGGGAAAAAGGGAGCTAATTCGCGGGAAAGTGTATGTCAATCTTTATGACGTCACAGTGAATAGGCCAATACAGGAATATTCCGGTTTGAAAATCAAGTCAATTCCGCATCCGACTCGTGTTTCGCAAATGCGCCAATCGAATGCGCCGTGTATTAGTGTCGAACTACCTTAAGTCAATAAAATGTGAAATTTGTACTTTACGAATGCCCTTTTATGAAAAAATATACGCATGTGCTAAAAAATATTGTTGGAATTAGAAAATAGCTTTGTTTCCAAAGCGGAAGAAGAGACTCATATTAGAATTACAGTTTTTAAGCATTTATGTGAAAAAGAATCAAATTCATCTGTGTTACTTAGAAGCTTACAACATATTCATGAAAATGTTTAAAACAAACATACATGTACAAGTAATTTTTAAGAGTTATGTCCCTTAACCTAAATGGTATTTGGACCATAATATAATTGCATAACAATGCAATTTATAGTCTCCAACAAGTAGCAAATATTTTCAGCAAAAACCGGTGAAGGGGAATAACATTTTTAACAAGAACAAACTGTGCATTATCTTTTATTTCTTTTCTGTGATGCAACTCTCCAATATACAAAAGTTTAAGATTTATTATCCTACAGAAACCCTAATACAATTTATTCTGCAAAAGTCCTCAAGATCTCCAAGTAGTTGGAATAAGAAAAAAGTCATTAAAACATGTGTTTTTTTTCTTTCTGTTTTTATTAATTTTTTGTGTCTGTTTATTCTTTTTATTGCAAGAGAGCAAATTAATCAGTACTGTTAGTGTTGAAAAAATGGAGAAGTTCGGTATCCTTTGAGTAATATATAAAGAACAAAATTCAACTGAAGTTGACAAAACAGACACATTATTATGCCTTAATAAAATAGTTCCTAGATTCTCATCCATAAATCTCAAAATTTGGGGCAGGAGGATTAATTTTATTTTATATTTTTTATCGATTTTCATTTTAAAAGAAATTTACCAGAAATGGCCAAAAATCAAAACAAAAATTTTTAAGGCGAGTGAAAAAATCAGGGCGGGCAGGGATGTGAATCAAGGATATTATTTATTATGGCCTTATTTATTAATACAGCAGACACTATGTGTTGCTATTTAGCAGTTAAAATACAAGTAACAGACGAACCTGAGAAATGTTGAAATATTCTGACATAGTGGTCAAATCTGTTTACTTGTAACCAGGCAGCAACAGTGTCAGCTGATGCATCTGAAGGAAGTGGACTCTACAAAAAACAAAATTACTGTGTGATTAAATCCATCTAAGATTCTGAAAATTTTCTCTTTATAAAAGCATTTTTTGTCACTTTATCTATATATCTGATAGGTAATGTGTAGCCTGACTTAAACAAACTATTCTGGGAATGAAGAGTTTGTTACAGTACACTGTATTTATAAACAAGATGTGTTTGTGAAACACTACATATGCCCCAAGATTCTACAGTAAACTATATGAAAATACCCAATTTTACCCCTTTTTAACCTTTGTGACCTTGACCTTTGACCTAATTATTTTGCATATTTATGTTCATATTGACAAGACTTATACACTTGCCAATTATTAAAAGTCTATCTGACATAGTTCACAAGTTGTTTATTACCATAAAAACACATTTATTCTGAAACAGATGGAGCCCCATTGGGCCTCTTGTTAATGGAAATGGTTTTAATTGTTAAAAGTATCTGTTTAAACATGCTGTAAGAAACCTACAGAAAAATACTGGATCAAGATCCAACAAAAAATTTAAAAATTCATTATTTTCTGTTTGTCGATTGTTTCTCAAAAACAGTAAATGCTACCTCAAATCTGTTGACATACTACAAATGCACAATTTTATTAGCAATAACATGAAACAAAGCCTATCACAATAGGATAAATAATAAGGATTCTACAGTCAAATATGTGAAAACAGCCAATTTCTGCCCTTTATAGCTCTGTGACCTGACCTCATTTTTTTTGCATATTTATGTTCCTCCTGACTAGACCTATACACTTGCCAAAAAGAAATGTCTACCTTATATAGTTCATAAGTTATAGCCAAGGTTAAAGTTTCGGACGCACAGACAAACAGACAGACAGACAGCCAGACAAAAACAACATGAGGTTGCACATGTTGTAGTGCTAGGTTTAGCCCCACTCATTGAAATAAATCGGCCCAGCAGTAGCTGAGAAAAGTGTGATGAAATTTTCATCATGTTCAATAAAGGGAAAAATGGCTAACTCCCACAAAACAGGAAGTTGATATCATAAGGTGACAAAAATGGCAGACGACACATTCCTCCTATATATAAAGTCAAATACCAAATTTGGAATTTATCGGCGCAGCAGTAGCTGTGAAAAGTGCAACAAAAATTTTCACAATGTTCGATATAGGGAAAAATGGATAAGTCCCGCCAAACAGGAAGTCGACATCATAAGGTGACCAAAATGGCAGACGACACATTCCTCCTATATATAAAAGCAAATACCAAATTTGAAATAAATTGGCCCAACAGTAACTGAGAAAAGTGCAACGAAAATTTTCACTATGATCAATAAAGGGAAAAATGGCTAAGTCCTGCCAAACAGGAAGTTGATATCATAAGGTGACCAAAATGGCAGACGATGTATCCCCCCTATTTATAAAGTCAAAAACAAATGTACTAAATTTGAAATAAATAGGCCCAACAGTAACTGAGAAAAGTGAGACGAAAATTTTCACTTTGTTCAATAAAGGGAAAGATGGCTAAGTCACGTCAAACAGGAAGTTGATATCATTAGGTGACCAAAATGGCAGACGACACATCCCCCTAAATATAAAGTCAAATACCAAATTTGAAATAAATCGGCCCAGCAATAGCTGAGAAAAATGTGACAAACTTCGGACAGATGAAAGGAAGGACGGACGGACAAGGGTATTCCAATATTCCACCCACTCCCAATCTAGGGGCATAAAAAAGATCCTACAGCATGTTGGTAAAGTCAGGGTGTGTTCCATAAAGGTTTTTCTGTACAATGAAATTTTGTTTCCAGATTTCAAAGTATTTCATAATGGATTTTTAGTTACTGTTAACTTTAACTTGTATTCAACTATTGAAATGAGAATATCAGGACTTAAGGGGGTAGACCTGGGGAAGCCTAAAATTTTCCACTCGTTTAATTCTCTTACTATTTTTAGTATTAAAACTACACATGTTCATGTCGACTTTCAGCAATTTTCAACAATTTTTACCGTCCCGTTTTATATCTAGTGGTCATCAAAGATACCCTGTTTCCTCATATTATTTGGTCCATTCAGGACTTGATTGTGGTGTATAAAATGGGTGTTCTGAATAGTATATATAGGTTGAAATTTTTACTCTATTTTGATTACTATTAAACACTTCTTGTAAAAAAATCTGTCGTTTAATTTTCAAGAAAAACTGAGAATAAAAAGAAAACTAGTATATGCAAGATATATTAAAATTTAAGAAAATTCTACCGAATTATTTTTTCTTAAATTAAAATAAAGTGGGTAAAAATCAATAACGTTGCAGAATCTGTGCTATAAATTACCTCCCTTGGAAGAAATCTGACTTTTACATATTTTTACTATTTTTGGACAGCCTTGCAAAATTGTAGAGTAAAATGCACTCATTATACATAACTGGATGTTGNTTCACAATCCCTGATACAACGAGCTGCAAGCACCACACTTGACAGTTCCGTGGATGGCTGTGCGAGTGACTATGTCGTTGCAAGTTCCCCGTTCTGCAGAGTTTGCATAGTTGAACTGAGTAGCCTTAACCTGTTAACGACGTTAACAAACATATTGGAACTGTAATGCACGAAAGGTCACTCAAAATTCCAGAACACCACACTTGTGATTGAATCAGAAAAGGCAAAAAAAAATTTAAAAAATATGTAATGCTTGCTTTATTTATAGAAGATTGGAATAAAAGGAGAAATGCAGTAAATGTACATCAGGCAATAAAAAAGGAGAGAGAGCGTGGTTGCATTAACAAGCTTACAATCTTTAATTTTCCTGAAAACAGTCAACTGTAAATTCAAATAACAGCAACAATGATTAACAGGAAGCACTGCTCTTTGTTTCCCTTTAACAGTTAAAACTAAGTTAAAATTTAACAGAACATAAAACACCAAATGGTCCAAAAACTGTTCACAACTGATTTATTTGACCAAAAGTATTTAAGAAACAGCAGAAATCCCCAAAACACAATAAAATAGGAATGTCTTGCCTCCCTCAATAAAAAGTAAAGTCTTCTATAACACCTAGATGTTTGTGTTTGATAAAAAAAGAGCAGCAAGTATAAGACAAAAAAACCTGCCCAAAACGCCGCGAAATCTCACACGACTCAAAAGGAAGGTCGCGCATAAAAACCCCCATGGAGATTTTCAAAAGTTGGCAGGTATGTTTTCCACTTGTTTAATTCTCTTAATGTTTTTAGTATTAAAACTACACATGTTCATGTCCACTTTCAGCAATTTTCAACAATTTTTACCGTCCTGTTTTATATCTAGTGGTCATCAAAGATACCCCGTTTCCTCATATTATTTGGTCCATTCAGGACTTGATTGTGGTGTATAAAATAGGCTCTAATTAAATTTCTATTTGATTTAAAATTATTTCAAATGCAAAATTCTGTAGTTTAGACATGTGTGAAAGTAAGCATGAATAATGATAGTAAATTTAACTTGTTTGAACTGAAATACATGGGTGTTCTAAATAGTATATATAGGTTGAAATTTTTACTCTATTTTGATTACTATTAAACACTTCTTGTAAAAAATTCTGTCGTTTAATTTTCAACAAAAACTGAGAATAAAAAGAAAACTAGTATATGCAAGATAATAAAATTTAAGAAAATTCTACCGAATTATTTTTTCTTAAATTAAAATAAAGTGGGTAAAAATCAACAACGTTGCAGAATCTGTGCTATAAATTACCTCCCTTGGAAGAAATCTGACTTTTACATATTTTTACTATTTTTGGACAGCCTTGCAAAATTGTACAGTAAAATGCACTCATTATACATAACTGGATGTTGGGTATTTGTTTTCATGACAAAATAAATATCTATTTGCTGTGTGGAAAAAAATTTTACAATTCTAAAATTTTGATAATACCTATTGTAATGATGCCATTTGTTTGTGTAGGTAATAAAAAAGTGAAAAGCTGAGTTTTCTCCTCCTACCCCAGGTCTACCCCCTTAAGTCCATGGTTTCATTGATTCACAAGTTTTTGTTTGTTGTGTGTTGAAAGATGTAATTGTAAGAATTGAATGCATTATTTTGAAGTTTCATAGGTTTTATGAAAGTGTTGACACTGCCCACATTTTCAACATGAAGCACAACCCGGTACCTTCGGTCAATACTTTCATACCCCAATTCTTAAATGTAGGTTATCAAAATGAAGAATAATTCCCTGCAAAAATCTAAAGCCAACCAATTATTTTTAGTAAAAAGAGTCATTTCCACACATAATTGGTAAGACAAAAACAGAATTGAAGGATGCCATAAATAATGTATTGAAGATTTTAAAACCTGGTATACATACCCCATCTTTTAATTTTGTCTGGTCCTGTATTACAGGTTTAATATCAGGTTTACTTGATTGGTCATCTTCATCACTAGCACTGCTGAAATTTGACGAGGATTGTCGATTTGTCGGAGAACTGAAATATAAAATATTATTTACCTGAAATTTGATGAGGATTGTGGATTTGTTTTAGAACTAAAATATTAGTTCTTTCATTTTGCAAAGATCTTGAACATAAAATTTTCATAAATAATTCTTTTTTATGGTGGGAATATCCCATATTCCCTTCTTTTTTTTTTGTTTTGTTATTCTATTGTTCTTGATATCAACAAAATATTGTTCACTGGATGTAAAGAAACGGTCAATGGATGACTTTGTTTTAGTCCTGAAAAGGGAAGGCTATTCTACATTCTTTGCCTGACACATCAAAGTATCTTTTTTGTTACAAGCTGCTTATATAATCCGCAATACATTCAAAATACACAAAATGGAAGAACTGAAGACCATTTTCAAGATGAACAAAGATCATATTAGAAATTTTGCTTTCCATGCAGTCCAAGTCCTATTTTGTATGAAGTTTAATAGTGCCATTTTTGTTTAGTATAAAAAGAAAAAAAAACAATATTTTAATTTGGTCATGGTAGGTACATATTATGCTTCAACACATTTATAGCATAAGTTTAAATCTCATTCTAGCTATACATATACACTGTACCTTCATACATGAGATTATGTCTCATGTGTGAAAACCATATTAATTTGAAAGTTTCAATTATATATTGAAGGTTTTTTTTAATTTTCAGTTAGGCCATAATAAAATAATTCCTAGATTCTAATCCATTTTTTTATGAAAATTTGGGGCACGCAGACAAATTTTATTTGTATTTTTGATCAAATTTTGTGAAAAATGCTGCCATTTTAAGAGAAATTTACCCAAATTGACCAAAAAATCCAAATAAATTTTTTTGAGGAGGGTGAAAAAAATTGGAGTGTGCAGGATTAGAATACAAGATATTTTTTAACATGGCCTTACTTGAATGCTTATTAGTTTTTACACTGGTTAATTAACATTCTGATTACTGAATTTGATAATAAAAACACTTACACTGATCCTGTGTTTATTTTGGAGAAACTTTGTGTGAGACTGGCAAAGCTTCCCCCTGTACCACTACTGAATGAAGTGCTACAATGATTTGATTTGACTTCTGTCAGACCTGGCGATGTCATTTGGTCTATATTTATCTGAAAATATCATGAAAAAGCTTAAATCTTATATTTCCTGGTCATATATGCAGTAAATTCAATTACTGAGTAAGTAGGACTCATATTTTTGTTTAGCATTGATGTACATGTATTTTAATACCAGAATATTTTGTCTTTTTATAACAATAGTAAGTACATGTACTGTGCATCTACATGTATTTTTGAAATTTGTTTGCTGTAAATATTTTCTTTCTCTGAAAAAGTTTGTTTTGAGTAACCAAAATAAAATAAAAAACAAGCAACATGACATCATTTGTAAAAGAAGGGTTGCATTTCTGAAATTCTGAGTTAATTGTTTATCCATATTCTCTAAATAGGGGGTCTTAAAGGGATCTAACTGATCTGTGAAAAGGAAATTTTTTGAGCTGGGACTGAATGGCAGCTGTTATATGAACCCTGAATCAGTATGGGAAGTGCAAATTTAAGATTGTGTAGACATGATACAGGTGTGGACACAGTACAAGTGTAGACACAATACAAGTATGGACACATGATTAGGGCTATTCCATTAAAAAGGATGTACAGTGAAACCTGTCTAAACCGAACCCCTCTGGGACTGAAGATTTTCTTCGGTTTGGCCAGTTGTTCGGTTTACACAGGTTCAAAATATAAAGAAATTGATAGATAGGGTCTTCACATAGTGTTTGGTTTAGACAGGTTTTCAGTTTTGTCAGGGTTCAGTTTAGGCAGGTTTCACTGTACTAGGGTCGGAAGGCAGAAATTGAAAATTCTTGCGGGTTCTTGTTGATTTTGTATCTTATTGCTATATTCATATTTGTCCATTACCTTTGGTTGTAGGGGTAGTAGAAAATTGTCTTCTGACCCTGGTACATGTATTTTAATTGAAAAGCCATAATCCTAAGGAAACAAACAAAATGCAGTATCTCACATGTTGAAAAATGCATCCTACAATATGGAATAACTATACAAAGCTTGTGACAAAATTTCAAAATTGTACCATTTACCACTGCAGAGAAAAGTTTAAGAAAAAATTTTCCTTTAATGTGAAAAGTGTCAACAAGAGTTGTCAGAAGACAACATAGTTCGCCGGGGATTCCAGTAACCTCAATGCACAATAAATTCGAAAGTAATAGAAAGCTTTCTTCACAAGCAAGTCACATATCAAATATAAACACCCTATCTTTAAACAACTTAATTCTAGAAGCAAAGTTAAAGTTTTAAAAAAAATTGCCCTCAGGCCCAGGTCAAGGTCAAAATGTCTTCAAATATGGCACCATTAGAAAGCTCTCATTAAAAGAACGTCACATATAAAATATGAACACCCTACCACTAAACAACTTAATTCTAGAAGCAAAGTTAAAGTTTTTAAAAAATTGCCCTCAGGGCAAGGTCAAGGTCAAAATGTCTACAAGTATGGTACCAGAAGAAAGCTCACATCATAAGGAAGTTACATACCAAATATGAACACCCTACAACTAAAAGCCTACCTTCTAGAGGCAAGGTTAAACTTTTTAAAAAATTGCCCTCAGGGCAAGGTCAAGGTCAAAATGTCTACAAATTTGGTACCACTAGAAAGCACTCATCATGAGGAAGTATAATACAAAATATAAACACCCTACCGCTAAAAGCTTACCTTCTATAGGCAAGGTTAAAGTTTTCTGAAAATTGCCCTCAGGGCAAGGTCAAGGTCAAAATGTCTACAAGTATGGTACCAGAAGAAAGCTCTCATCATAAGGAAGTTACATAACAAATACTAGAATACTGACAAAGTCAGAAAGGGCCCCGCCCCCTTGTGTGTGTCCTAAAAACCTGTTTGCGGAATTTCATGGTAATCGGATTTTCCTTAAAAACTAAAGGGAGCCTCCTTTGGTAAAGACCAACCTTGTGTATAAAAACCATATAAATCACTGAAGGCAATTTTAATTTATTGTACGATATACAGCTAATTCTCAAAAGATACACTTATTCATATAAAAACTAAGTTTTTCCCCAAAATTCCTCAAAGACGAAATGCAGCTTCCTTTGGTCAAGTCCAACCTTGAGTATCAAAATCATATAAATCCTTGAAAGCAATCTTAATTTATTGAACAACATAGAGCTATTTCTCAAAATATGCACTTTGTCATATAAAAGCAAAGTTTTTCCCCAAAAATGATTTTCAGATTTTCCTCAAAAACAAAATAGAGCTTCCTTTGGTAAAGTTCAACCTTCAGTATCAAAATCTTTAAAATCCCTAAGGGCAATCTTCAGTTATCATACTACATAGAGTTAATTCTCAAAATATGCACTTTTTCATATAAAAACGAAGTTTTTCCCAAAAATCATTTTCCGATTTTCCTCAAAAACGAAAGGGAGCTTCCTTTAGTCAAGTTGAACTCTGAGTAAAAAAATCATAAAAATCAGCGAAGGCATTCTAGTGTTATCGTACGACATAGAGTTAATTCTCAAAATATGCACTTTTCATATAAAAACAAAGTTTTTTCCCAAAAATCATTTTCCGATTTTCCTCAAAAACGAAAGGGAGCTTCCCTTAGTCAAGTTCAACCTTGAGTAAAAAAATCATAAAAATCAGTGAAGGCATTCTTGAGTTATCGTACGACATAGAGTTAATTCTAAAAATATGTACTTTTTCATATAAAAACGAAGTTTTTTCCCAAAAATCATTTTCCGATTTTCCTCAAAAATGAAAGGGAGCTTCCTTTATTTAAGCTGAACTTTGAGTGAAAAAATCATAAAAATCGGTGAAGCATTCTTGAGTTATCGTACGACATAGAAAACGCTGACGGACAGACAGACAGACAGACAGACGGACGGACAGACTGATTACTATAGGGCGCCGCCATTTCATGGCAGGGCCCTAATAATAAACACCCTACCACTAAAAGCCTACCTTCTAGAGGCAAGGGTAAAGTTTTTTGAAAATTGGCCACGGGGCAATGTCTACAAGAAAGCTCTCATCATAAGGAAGTTACATACCAAATATGAACACCCTACCACTAAAAGCCTACCTTCTAGAGGCAAGGTTAAAGTTTTTTAAAAATTGCCCTAGGGGCAAGGTCAAGGTCAAAATGTCTACAAGTATAGTACCAGAAGAAAGCTCTCATCACAAGGAAGTCACATACCAAATATCAACATCCTAGCTATTCAGGTCTCAATCCCACAAGCCAGGTTAAAGTTTTGCTGACGCTGACGCCGATGCCGGGGGAATGACAATAGCTCTCCAGACATTCGTCCTGGCAAGCTAAAAATTGACTTAGACAGTTGTTAACAAAGAAGTTGTATCTGAAAATGCATCCCATAACATGGTATAACCATAAAACGCTTGTGACAAAATTTCAAGATTGTACCATTTACTACTGCAGAGAAGAGCTTGATGAAAATTTGTGCTGGATGGATAGAATGGCGGAATGACGAAAACAGGTAAAACAGTATACCCTGTTCTCCTTTGGAGCAGAGGTATGAAAATTCCCCTACATATTTGCATATGTGATTTCATAGATTTATCAACATGAAAGCCAAACATAGGTAATCAACGATTACAGAGTTCGCCTCGTTATGGCACTTTGTCACAGTAACAAAATCTTGACTGGATGTTGACATCGCATTTGCATGCCTAAGCAAGGTTACATGATCCTACCATGTATAGTGACTGAGATCTGAACTTGCCTGAAAACTTGGACATAAATCACTCATGCGTAAAACATAAGTCAAAGTGACCTACTTTTGCCTGGATGCTGATGTACCATCAGGGATGCATGCCTATGCAAGGTTACATGATCCTACCATGTAAAGTGACTGAGATATGAATTGTCCGAAAACTTGGATGTAAATCAATCAAGCGGAAAATATTGGTCAAAGTGACCTAATTTGTCTGGATGCTGATCTACCATCAGAGTTATATGCATATGCCAGGTTACATGATTGTACCATGTGTAGTGACTAAGATCTGAACTCGTCCTAAAACTTGAATGTAAATCAATCAAGCATAAAATATAGGTCAAGGTGTCCTAATTTTGCCTGGATGCTGACCAACCATCAGAGATGTATGTATATGCAAGGTTACATGATCCTACCATGTGTAGTAACTGAGATCTGAACTAGTTAGAAAACTTGAATGTAAATCAATCAAGCATAAAATATAGGCCAAAGTGTCCTAATTTTGCCTGAATGCTGATTCACCATCAGAGTTGCATGCAAATGCAAGGTTGCATGATCCTACCATGTATAGTGACCAAGATCTGAACTCGTCCGAAAACTTGAATGTAAATCAATCAAGCGTAAAATATAGGTCAAAGTGAC
>MJUU01053344.1:17778-31586 GCA_002080025.1 Modiolus philippinarum
AGAGATGCATGCATATGCAAGGTTACATGATCCTACCATGTATAGTGACTGAGATCTGAACTCGGACGTAAACTTGAATGTAAGTCGTTCAAGCCGAAAATATAGGTCAGAGAGACCCAATTTTCTTGGAGGCTGTGAGATAGCCCAAGATGCACCTGCATACAAAGTTTGATGATCCTACCATGCATAGTTGCAGAGATATATGCCCAAATGCGGACGCGGACGTAGACATAGACATAGATGTAGACGTAGACGTAGACGCGGACGCCGGGGGTACTCCAATAGTCCCCCTCAACTTCGTTGAGGCGAACTAAAAATCATACACGCAAGATACATGATTTCGTGAATTGAAAAGGGTGATTATTTTAAACATGGACCCCTTCAGGACCCCTGAATACAATAAATCGGTGTAAATATTGCTTGAAATATACTTGACTTTTACGAAGATTTCCCTTTTAAGAGCACTTATCGCAAACTGTGCAACTTGAGTAAGAAAGTCTATAATGACATTCAGGACTCATTTATACAAAAGTGTAGAAAGGCTATTGTGTCATTAAAGCCTTGCAACTCATTTAATTTATAGTATTGTGTAGGTCCAATTTAATTCATGATGACAGCGATATAGTGCCTAAAAATGTAGATCAATAAACATAACTGCATTCCTGAGAGTGTTGTTTCTTTGTTTTCATTAATTATACATTATGGATTGACCTGGGTATGATGCTTTAAATGATGTTTGTACGATTGAGTCCTGCATATGCAGTACATGCAGTCATCACAGCAGTCAATGTCAGTTTTTTCAAATTTCTTGACTCTGATTTGGAGTAAAATACATGTATCAACTTACTTGTGTTAAAACTGTACATTCATATGATGGCTGGTATTTTTCCTGTAAAAAAAATTGGACTTCAATATGAATTCACAGGGGAATTCGTACATAATTCTAGGATCAATTATTTTTTACCAAATAAGTGGTCATTTTTTGCGGGTATTTAATTTTTGCTTTATTCACCGTCCTTTTTAAGTTGCAAAAATTGCATATCGCAAAATGTAATTTAAATGAGACTTAATACAGCAAATGATGGATCTATAACGAATATATCATTCCGCAACCATAAATTTAAACAATTTTGTAAGAAGTTACAGAGTTTTCAACCCGCAAAAATAAACACTTGTACCATATTTTATTACATTGCTTTATAATGTATATGACCTACACAGATTTTTATTACTTCAAGAAAATGTAGATATGTAATTTGTATGAAATTTAAGTAATAACAAGAGCTGTCGCCAAATGGCAGCCAGATATACCCCCACTCATTGAACCCTGAATCGATATGGTAAGCAAAAAAATTTAAGTGGGTGTGGACACAATACAGGTGCGTTACAACTTTGAGTGCTTTAGGAGGAGTTGCACTTACTAGGTTACCCATACATAGGGAATCTATGAAAAGTCAAAAGTCAAATGACCTCCCCTTCCTAGTTTCTGACAATAATTATATTCCTTCATGCACATCTCAATATGTTGTCCTTCCTTTGTGTAAAGTTTCATTAAAATCCTTCAAGTGGTTTAAAAGGGGTTGTGTTTACAAAGTAACCCATAAATAGGGAATCTACGAAAAGTCCAAGTTAAATTATCTCCCCTTCCTGGTTTCAGACAATAATCATATTCCTTCATGCACATCTCCATATAGTGTCCTTCCTTTGTGTAAAGTTTCATCAAAATCCTTCAAGTGGTTTAAAAGGGGTTGCGCTTCCGAGGTAACTCATACATAGGGAATCCATGAAAAGTCAAAGTCAAATTATCTCCCCTTGCTGGTTTCGGACAATAATTATATTCCTTCATGCAAATCTCCATATAATGTCCTTCCTTTGTGTAAAGTTTCATCAAAATCCTTCAAGTGGTATAAGAGGAGTTGGGCTTATAAGAAGTGTGGACAGACGGACAGACAAGACAGATGGACGGACAGACGGACAGATCGACAGACAGAAAGACAGGGTGATTCCTATTAACCACCCCCCAAAACTTTGTTTGCAGGGGGTATAATGACTGATTGTTTTCTACAAAATAACTAAATACCCAAGTTACTGTTTTTTTTCTGCAGACGGCCATTTCAACAAATGATGTCTCCTCAGTGCAGATCAAATCAAAACATTACCAAAATGATCAACTCTAATAATGTATGTGGATAGATATTCATATATATATACAATTAATCAAAAAAATATTTCACCACTCTGGTTTTCTCTTACAATTTTGTCAAAAATTTTACAAAGTCACTCAGCATGCAATTGAAACATGAATCAATTGACAAGTTCCTCCCAAAATGCTCAATAAAAATACACCGTGCATCAATATGTATATTTTAGTTCTTGAGAAAAATAGTGGAATACATGTTCATATTCCAGAGTACTTTTGTTTGCATGTCATTCCTTTGATGTTAACATATATTCGGAAAACTACTAGGAAATAGAAGTTGTCATGGAAATTGGTGTCATTACATGAAAACAACATGGTGGAATGGACGAGAGTTATTATTTCACAGAATTAATTTCGATACAGCAGTTCACCGGAATATAAATATAATTCAAGGCAGGGTATATAGTGTTGCATACCCTGGATGTTTATTATATTTCCTTCAGCTTACCCTCAGAAAATATTACTACACATCTTAGATATGTCATGCTATATAAATTGTCTGTAACCTGAACAACATAATGTTTCTTATTTAACCTCAAATGCTGAAATGTGCTGTGATCATAATAATATAAAATTTGGATTTCTCCTGTTACTATATATGGTTATATGCTGATGCATTAAAAAGTGATGTTGACCTTACATGCTTAATTGAGTGTTAATTATCACATTTTGAAAAAGAGAGTAACATAATTATTGAACCAATAAGAATCTTGTATATTTATAGACATATACTAAGACATCTAATCAAGTGTAAATTGATTGATTGATTGATTTATTGTTATGGGGTTTAACGTCACTTTCAGCAGTATTTTAGCAATTTCATGACGGTCAGCTATATTGGTGGAGGAAGCCGGAGTGCCCCGAGAGAAACACCGACCTAGAGCAGGTAACTGAAATACCTTATCACTTACAATTGTAAGTCGAGCGCACCCTTTTTTTGTAATGTACAAAGAGGGGCGCGAACTCACACCACAGTGGTGATAGACTATAGTGGTTGTATAGGTAGTAGAACTACCTTAACCAATCGGCCAACCAGGTCCCTGATGTTTTAAATGAAAACAAATAATTTTCTTATGTCAGTCTTTGATACAAACCTTTTCTGTGTCATTGAGTTTATCAATTTTTTCTCTGTCTGTTTTGTGTTTTCTGTCTGCACCTTTTGGCTGTTAATAGTAAAACATTATTAAGACTTTGAAAATAAAATATAAAATGTATATTTAAATTGGTCATGTTGGTGTTATTTTTCCACTCCTTTTAAAAGTTAGTTCTTTACCATGATCTGAGAATGTAAAATGTTAAACATATGACATTTTGAAATAAAATAGTTTAACCATCAACCTGTGAGTCACGATCTTTCAAGTTAAGACACAATCAGCTTAATGAAAACCCTGTGTTTGTCTATATATTGTAATTTTCCATTATCTAAAGATACCAGTGCTTTGTCGAGCAGCAGATGACAGTGATTATAAGAGCACTTTGCCAGTTTATGTTTGTCGATGATTTCGCATCCATGACCAGTAAAGACATGGATGTAGCGCTGAATTGCGCTCCCTTGGTGCTAGTGGCCATGTCAAACTTCCTATAAAATAGGAGCAAAGTTTATAATAGTTGTTGAAGACCACATGGCGACTACAAGATGAAGAGCAACAATGAAAGCGTTATTCCATCGCTTGGTTCTACCATGTGTTTGTAATTTCTATGTCTCACTTGCATTTACTCCATGTCCTTTCACCGTTTATTGAAAGAATATGGATCAAAAGCACAAATACCTGACCTTAACACATTGAGAGTGACATGGTCACCGTCAATCAAAAATAAAAATTAAATGCGCCTGCCTGCCCAAAATTTTCAGAAAGTGGATGAAAATTTCAGAGTTTTTTTTTGTGGCTTAATAACACTAGAGGGCAGCACTGTTAGAGGTTGTACAATCAGAAACAAAATTGCCTGATTTTTTTTCTGGTACCTTGATACTTTCGAAAGCTCTAGGAATGTGACAGGGAACATTTTTACTTCCTGCTTGAGATGGGATTCTAAAATTGTACTAAATAGTATGTGACTTGAGAGATTTACTTATGTAAGAGTCATTTGTGGTGACTGGGCCATCTTTTTCCTATGGTAGTGAATTTTCATATGACCCTTCTTTGCATTTCAATGGATATTAACATTATACAAGTTTGACCGAATTACTTACTTTGAACACCTTGACTTGACACATTTTGTTCATTACTTACTTTGAACACCTTGACTTGACACATTTTGTTCATTACTAACTTTGAACACCTTGACTTGACACAATTTGTTCATTACTTACTTTGAACACCTTGACTTGACATAATTTGTTCATTACTAACTTTGAACACCTTGACTTGACACATTTTGTTCATTACTAACTTTGAACACCTTGACTTGACGCAATTTGTTCATTACTTAATTTGAACACCTTGACTTGACACATTTTTTTCCATTTCTTACTCCGAACACCTTGACTTGACACAATTTGTTCATTACTAACTTTGAACACCTTGACTTGACACAATTTGTTCATTACTTACTTTGAACACCTTGACTTGACACATTTTTTCATTACTTACTTTGAACACCTTGACTTGACACACTTTTTTCATTACTTACTTTTGAACACCTTGACTTGACACAATTTGTTCATTACTTACTTTGAACACCTTTTGACTTGACACATTATTTTCATTACTTACTTCGAACACCAGACTTGACACACTTTTTTTTATTACTTACTTTGAACACCTTGACTTGACACAATTTGTCCATTACTTACTTTGAACACCTTTTGACTTGACACAATTTGTTCATTACTAACTTTGAATACCTTGACTTGACACATTTTGTTCATTACTAACTTTGACCACCTTGACTTGACACATTTTTTTCATTACTTACTTCAAACACCTTGACTTGACACACTTTGTTCATTACTTACTTTTGAACACCTTGACTTGACACAATTTGTTCATTACTAACTTTGAACACCTTGACTTGACACAATTTGTTCATTACTAACTTTGAACACCTTTTGACTTGACACATTATTTTCATTACTTACCTCGAACACCTTGACTTGACACTTTTTTTATTACTTACTTTGAACACCTTGACTTGACACAATTTGTTCATTACTTACTTTGAACACCTTTTGACTAGACACAATTTGTTCATTACTAACTTTGAATACCTTGACTTGACACATTTTGTTCATTACTAACTTTGAACACCTTGACTTGACACAATTTGTTCATTACTAACTTTGAACACCTTGACCTGACACAATTTGTTCATTACTTACTTTGAACACCTTTTGACTTGACACAATATTTTCATTACTTACTTCGAACACCTTGACTTGACACACTTTTTTATTACTTACTTTGAACACCTTGACTTGACACAATTTTTCCATTACTTACTTTGAACACCTTTTTACTTGACACATTTTGTTCATTACTTACTTTGAACACCTTGACTTGACACGTTTTTCATTACTTACTTTGAACACCTTGACCTGACATGAAGCACAATGTAATAACGAAGAATCATCAGTTCCATATGAATATGTTTCTACTTGTACTCGGAACGGAACACCTTTTTCACCTCCGTGTTTTTTAGGAGTAAATTCAGTACTTATACAGTGTATTTTAATATATATACAACACTCTTTAGTGGGATCCCAGCTAAATTCCAACGTATTTAAATTAGCATTGTCTGTTTTATATTGTATAACACCATGTGACAATGGAATGTCTGAAAAAAATAAAATAAAGCAATTATTATATTATGATATTATTTATGGGATTTGGTCATGGTGATTGGTTCATTTGACGTCACAAGACATTCTGTTAATATAGTTAATCCTTGTATTTCTATAAATTGTACATGACGTTCTATATTTGGAAATGCCATACATACATTATATTTCAGCTATTGTTAACGTCAAATGGGTCAAAACTTTAAAGTTTATCGTCAAAAATATATTAGCGCGATTCGTGAAATTTCTTGAATTTTGTAGCATTATCGTGATTGGATAAAAAACATATCATCATTCGTCAAAACATATTTTTGTAGAAATTTTTGTACCTGGCAAATTTATCGTGAGTCCATATAATTTACCGTTTACGTCATTTGGCATATTTTTTTTATCGTTAACTGTCATAAGGGTACACCCATTCCTAACCTCTATTATAGTATGACAAGTTTGGTCTATGCATGAATTTTTAAACCTAGGTACTTGTTCTAAATAGCATGACTAAATATCCTGATTTGGCTATTTTGGACAAATGCGTTGTTTTGTTCTATTGCCATTTTTTTTAAAGAGTTCATTTTTGTTTCTTTCGTATTTATATCTTGTGCTGTTTGCTTTGTTTTTTTGTTTGTTTTCTTATTTTGATTGTTTATGTTTTGTTTTTTTGGTTTTGTTTCTTATTTTTTTTTACACATGGTCATAAAAGCCTTATTTGTCCTTGATTCTAACATACTATTTGGGTATCTAGCGGATACAAGGTTAAATGATCTTGTATGTCCATTAGCTGGGATATAAACTCAGACCGGTGCTAGGGGCCGTCTTGAACTTACTATGAGGTATGGGCAAAGCTCATTGTTGAAGGCCTCATGGTGACTTCAAGATGAAGAACAACAATAAAAGCGTTGTTCCATTGCTTTTTACCATGTNGGCCATTTCAACAAATGATGTCTCCTCAGTGCAGATCAAATCAAAACATTACCAAAATGATCAACTCTAATAATGTATGTGGATAGATATTCATATATATATATATACAATTAATCAAAAAAATATTTCACCAATCTGGTTTTCTCTTACAATTTTGTCGAAAATTTTACAAAGTCACTCAGCATGCAATTGAAACATGAATCAATTGACAAGTTCCTCCCAAAATGCTCAATACAAAATACATCGTGCATCAATATGTATATTTTAGTTCTTGAGAAAAATAGTGGAATACATGTTCATATTCCAGAGTACTTTTGTTTGCATGACATTCCTTTAATGTTAACATATATTCGAAAAACTACTAGGTAATAGAAGTTGTCATGTAAATTGGTGTCATTACATGAAAACAACATGGTGGAATGGAAGAGAGTTATTATTTCACAGAATTAATTTCCTTACAGCAGTTCACCGGAATATAAATATAATTCAGGTTACAGGCAGGGTATATAGTGTGGCATACCCTGGATGTTTATTATATTTCCTTCAGCTTACCCTCAGAAAATATTACTACACATCTAAGATATGTCATGCTATATAAATTGTCTGTAACCTGAACAACATAATGTTTCTTATTTAACCTCACATGCTGAAATGTGCTGTGATCATAATAATATAAAATTTGGATTTCTCCTGTTACTATATATGGTTACATGCTGATGCATTAAAAAGTGATGTTGAACTTACATGCTTAATTGAGTGTTAATTATCACATTTTGAAAAAGAGAGTAACATAATTATTGAACCAATAAGAATCTTAAGAAAAAGAAGGGAAACGGGGAATGTGTCAAAGAGACAACGACCCTAAGGGGAGCAATAACAACTCAAAGCCGTCATAAGATCTTCAATGAACGATGAGGAAACCCCACATCCAACGGTTATTTATGTATAATGTATCAAAATGGCGAATAAAGAGAAGTTGTCGCCCGGACACATTGTATATTTATAGTCATATACTAAGACATCTAATCAAGTGTAAATTGATTGATTGATTGATTTATTGTTATGGGGTTTAACGTCACTTTCAGCAGTATTTTAGCTATTTCATGACGGTCAGCTATAGTGGTGAAGGAAGCCGGAGTGCCCCGAGAGAAACACCGACCTAGAGCAGGTAACTGAAATACCTTATCACTTACAATTGTAAGTCAAGCGCACCCTTTTTTTGTAATGTACAAAGAGGGGTGCGAACTCACACCACAGTGGTGATAGACTTTAGTGGTTGTATAGGTAGTAGAACTACCTTAAACAATCGGCCACTCAGGCCCCTGATGTTTAAATGAACACAAATAATTCTCTTATGTCTTTGATACAAACCTTTTCTGTATCATTGAGTTTATCAATTTTTTCTCTGTCTGTTTTGTGTTTTCTGTCTGCACCTTTTGGCTGTTAATAGTAAACATTATTAAGACTTTGAAAATAAAATATAAAACATATACATGTATTTTAATTGGTCATGTTGGTGTTATTTTTCCACTCCTTTTAAAAGTTAGTTCTTTACCATGATCTGAGAATGTAGAATATTAAACATAAGACATTTTGAAATAAAATAGTTTAACCATCAACCTGTGCATCACAATCTTTCAAGTTAAGACACCCTGTGTTTGTCTATGTATTGTAATTTTCCATTTTCTTGAGATACATTTTGTGTACCAGTGCTTTTGTCGAGCAGCCGATGACAGTGATTATTAGAGCACTATGCCAGTTTATGTTTGTTGATGATTTCGCATCCATGACCAGTAAAGACATGGATGCAGCATTGAATTGTGCTCTCTTGGTGCTAGTGGCCACCTCAAACATCCTATGAAATAGGAGCAAAGTTAGTTGTTGAAGACCACATGGTGACTACAAGATGAAGAGCAACAATGAAAGCATTATTCCATTGCTTGGTGCTACCATGTGTTTGTAATTTCTATGTCTCACTTGCATTTACTCCATGTCCTTTCACCGTTTATTGAAAGAATATGGATCAAAAGCACAAATGCCTGACTTTAACACATTGAGAGTGACATGGGCACCGTCAATAAAAAATAAGAAATTTAATGCAGTGGATGAAAAATTTCAGATTTTTTTTTGTGGCGTAATAACACAAGAGGGCACCACTGTTAGAGGTTGTACAATCAGAAATAAAATTGCCTGATTTTTTCTGGTACCTTGATACTTCTGAAGGCACTAGGAATGTGACAGGGAACACTTTTACTTCCTGCTTGAGATGGGATTATAAAATTATACGTCATGTAAATTGTAAATTGTAAAAAAATTTATTCTGAAAAGTAAACGATTTACATGTTAATCTTATTGCCATTTGCATTTCATCATAATTATTTGCTTTGTTTCTTTATATTATTGTCATTATTATACTATATAATTTACATGTTTAAAATCAATATTGTTATGTAATTATTCACAGTACATATCAAGCGATTATTTGTTTATTATTGCAGGATCTTTTGGGAGACGGATTTCCATAAGCAATATTTGCTTTTTTCCAAATCCTTTTCACATGTATTTATATATATTATTGTAACCTTTAGATGTATTTACATGATAATATTGAATAAAGTACGTTTATACTAAATTGTATGTGACTTGAGAGATTTACTTATGTAAGTGACTGGGCCATCTTTTTCCCTTTGTAGTGAATTTTCCCATGATCCTTCTTTGCATTTCAATGGATATTAACATTATACAAGTTTGACTGAATTAATCACTTTGAACACCTTGACTTGACACACTTTGTTCATTACTTACTTTGAACACCTTGATTTGACACACTTTGTTCATTACTTACTTTGAACACCTTGACTTGACACACTTTGTTCATTACTTACTTTGAACACCTTGACTTGACACACTTTGTTCATTACTTACTTTGAACACCTTGACTTGACACAATTTGTTCATTACTTACTTTGAACACCTTGACTTGACACGTTTTTTCATTACTTACTTTGAACACCTTGACTTGACACACTTTTTTCATTACTTACTTTGAACACCTTGACTTGACACATTTTTTTCATTACTTACTTTGAACACCTTGACTTGACATGAAGCACAATGTAATAACGAAGAATCATCAGTTCCATATGAATATGTTTCTACTTGTACTCTGAACGGAACACCTTTTTCACCTCCATGTTTTTTAGGAGTAAATTCAGTACTTATACAGTGTATTTTAATATATATACAACACTCTTTAGTGGGATCCCAGCTAAATTCTAACGTATTTAAATTAGCATTGTCTGTTTTATATTGTATAACACCATGTGACAATGGAATGTCTGAAAAAAATAAAATAAAGCAATTATTATATTATGATATTATTTTTGCCATGTGATGATGGTGATTGGTTCATTTGACGTCACATGACATTCTATTAATATAGTTAAACCTGGTATTTCTATAAATAGTACAAGACGTTCTATATTTGGAAATGCCATACATACATTATATTTCAGTTATTGTTAACGTCAAATGGGTCAAAACTTTAAAGTTTATCGTCAAAAATATATTAGCGCGATTCATGAAATTTCTTGAATTTTGTAGCATTATTGTGATTGGATAAAAAACATATCATCATTCGTCAAAATATATTTTTGTAGAAATTTTTGTACCTGGCAAATTTATCGTGAGTCCATATAATTTACCGTTTACGTCATTTGGCGTATTTTTTTATCGTTAACTGTCATAAGGTTACACCCATTCCTAACCTCTATTATAGTATGACAAGTTTGGTCTATGCATGAATTTTTAAACCTAGGTACTTGTTCTAAATAGCATGACTAAATATCCTGATTTGGCTATTTTGGACAAATGCGTTGTTTTGTTCTATTGCCATTTTTTTTTTAAAGAGTTCATTATTGTTTCTTTCTTATTTATTTCTTGTGTTGTTTGCTTTGTATTTTTGTTTGTTTTCTTATTTTGATTGTTTATGTTTTGTTTTTTTTTTGTTTTGTTTCTTATTTTTTTTTCAAAAAAGTTCATTCTCGTATTTATAAACACTAATTAAACATTGGTACATGTAATAGGGCCTGTAAGTCTCGTACAATTTTGGAACTTCCGGGACCAAAACCTGTACCCGGAAGTTACATTTTAAACAAAGATATATGACGTTTCAAACAAAAATTTGAACGTCATAATCCTCAGACGTCATGTTTCGGCAGGAAACGTTTTCAAATTGCCGGTTTATCGTGGATTCTCGTGAGTCACATGACGAGACTTACAGACCCTATAAACAATTACTAAGTTTGCCTTATTATTACACATGGTCACAAAAGCCTTATTTGTCCTTGATTCTAACATACCATTTGGGTATCTAGCGCATACAAGGTTAAATGATCCTATATGTCCATTAGCTGGGATATAAACTCAGACCGGTGCTAGGGGCCGTCTTGAACTTACTATGAGGTATGGGCAAAGCTCATTGTTGAAGGCCTCATGGTGACTTCAAGATGAAGAACAACAATAAAAGTGTTGTTCATTTGCTTTTTACCATGTATTTATAGAGATTTTGTCTCATGTGCATTTACTCCATATCCCTTCATTGCTTATTTCAGACATAAATTTGAATAAAAGTGATGTTTATTTACTTGAATGCTGACCTTAGATATGTGCACATCAAAGATTAAATGTTTAGGAAGAGAGATAAGAACTTGGACAAGAACCTGAAGTTGAACACATGGAAATACTAGAGCATGTCGAAAATGGTTTTGTCGGAAGGGCCCGCAATGTCGATCCTGAAACTCTGGACATTAAAAATCAGATAAGTGTGGATTCAAATTCTGTTTGACACACTAATGTGTTGATCCAGTAATTTGCTGGACACAGTGATTTCTTGACGTTTAACCAAACTATATCATTTCTTAGCTTCAGACTAAATATCAAGTCATTTAAAGTTAAAAATCAGCAGAACAGAAAGTAGTTCAGTGACAAACCTAAAAGTCGCTCACACAATACAAATCATTATTTCCAAGCTTCAGACCAAATTACAAATCATTCCCTACTGTAGAAGCCAAGAAATCTGTGACAAAAATTTCGTTCATAGAAAAAAAATCAAAGTATCGTCAATCAGGAAGTGGATATCTGACGAACTTGAAAATCGCTTACACAATACAATTCATCATTTCCAAGCTCCAGACAAAATTTCAAATCATTCCCTATTGCAAAAGCCAAGAAAAATTTGTAAATAGTAAAAAAAAATCAAAGTATCGGCAAACAGGAAGTGGATGCCTGACAATGTTGAAAATTGCTTACACTATACAACTCATTATTACTAAGCTTCAGACCAAATTTCAAATCATTCCCTATTGTAGAAGCCCAGAAATCTGTGACGAAAAATTTCGTTCATAGAAAAAAATTCAAAGTATCGGCAAACAGGAAGTGGATACCTGATGAACTTGAAAATCACTTACACAATAATACTCATCATTTCCAAGTTCAAGACCAAATTTCAAATCATTCCCTATTGTAGAAGCCCAGAAATCTGTGACAAAAAAATTGTTAATAGTAAAAAATCAAAGTATCAGCAAACAGAAAGTGGAAGTCCAACAAACTTGAAAATTGTTTACAGGATACAACTCATCATTTGTAAGCTTCAGACCAAATTTCAAATCATTCTCACTAATACAAGCCAAGAAATCTTTGACGAAAAAAAATTGTTGATGGACAGACAGACAGATGAACAGATGTACGGACAGACAAAGTGAAAACTATATGGCACCCGCATCAACCTAATTTTGCCTGGATGCTGACCTTCCACCAAAGATGCTAGATGATCCTACCAGGTACAGTTACCAAGATATGAATTCAGATGTAAACTTGAATGTAAGGCATTCATGCAGAAAATATAGGTCAAAGTGACCTGATTTTGCTTGGATGCTGGCATACCACCAAATATGCAAGCAGGGCAAGATTAGACGATTCTACTATTTTCAGTATCTGAGATATGAATCTTAAGATAAAAACTCCAATGTAAGTCTACCATATGGAAAATACTGTAAACGTGGTTATTTTCGTGGGGGGTTAATTTTGCGAAGTGCCATACCCGAACCCTTGGCGTGGCTGTAATATTTGTGGATCTTTCAAATTTGATTGTAAAATGTTTGTTATTAAAAGTATTGGCATGGGGGTTATATTCGCATAAAATTCACAAACGTGAAATAAGTGAAAATTACCCCCACGCGAAAATGTCCACATTTACAGTAGGTCAAATGGACATAGTTTTGACTGGATGCTAACCTAGTACTTCATTACCAGTGGGCTCTTACTTTCTGAGATAATTTTCTTTTAACTGTGTATTTTCTTTATAAAACATAGGTAATCAATGATTACAAAGTTCGCCTCATTGGCACGTTGTCACAGCAACCAAATTTTGCCTGTATGCTGACATACTATCAAAATTGCATGCATATGCAAGGTTACCTGAACAAACAATGTACAGTTACTGAGCTATGAATTCCGATGTATACATTAATGTAAGTCATTCATGCGTAAAATGTAGGTTTAAGTGACCTTATTTTGTCTGAATGCTGAGCTACCATCACAGATGCACGCACATGCACATGCAGGATGATCCTACCGTGTACAGTACCTGAGATCTGATCCCTGACATGAACTTGAATGTAAGTCAGTCAAGCGGAAAATGTAGGTCAAAGTGACCCAACTTTGCCTGGATGCTGACCTACCATCAGAGATGCATGCAGGTGCAAGGTTAGATGATCTTACCATGTACAGTGACTGAGATCTGAACTCCGACGTAAACTTGAATGTAAGTCACTCAAGCGCAAAATATAGGTCGAAGTGACCTAATTTTGCTTGGATGCTGACCTACCATCAGAGATGCATGCACATGCA